>PVKA01013175.1:39227-55778 GCA_004027165.1 Ctenomys sociabilis
AAAAAAAAAAAAAAAAAAAAAAAAAAAAAAAAAAAAAAAAAAAACAGTACATGGTGAATTTTATTACCTTTACCTGATTGTTTCAAATTTATATAAAATAAGAATGGTCTAATGAATCCCTATTTACCCATCATCTATGATTAATAGATGATTTAATAATTATCAACTTATGAACAATGTTATTTCAGGTAGACTTTACCTGTTGTTTCTCTAGGCCTCTATCCTCAAATTATTTTGAAGCAAATCATACTTTTATTCTACCTATTAAAACATCTATGTTAAGTTTTCTGTTTTTTTCTCATAAGGATAACCACACTTTTACCATAACTATAATTAATAGTATTAATAATTAATAACAAAATTATATATATATATATATATATATATATATATATATATATATATATTTTAGTATGCTGGAATGAGCACCTAAATAACATGCAATAATTGTAATTGGAAAGCTGGTTGTGGTGGTGCATGCCTATAATCCTTGCACTTAGGAAGCTGACACAGGAGGATCACTTCAAGTTTGAAGTCAGCCTGAGCAAGGCCAGCCTGAACTGCATGGTGAAACCTTGTCTCTGACATAACAATCTGCAATTGGATCTTTACATTTCTTTTACTCTATGTTTCCATTTCCATCTCTTTTTTCCTCTTGTAATTTTTTGAAATAATCATGCTTGTATAGTTTTTCTATTTATTTTTTAATTATACTTCCTTGTAACTGGGAAATGCATCCTTTTGAGTTCTGTTTTATCCTGTAAATTGGTTGTTTAATTCAGGAGTGGAGCAGATTTAGATTTGTCTTAGCCAGATTATTTTATAACATGCACTGGATACCCTAGCAGGAGATGTAAGTTATGTGATTTTTCTGTTTTAAGGGATTTTAGTAACTTCTGATGATGGCTTCCTGAATCTATCAAAGGGTGAAGTTTCTGGGCATCCCAAAAGGTAAAATTCTGTTTTCACATATTTATTGGCTGGAATACCCAAGTAAGGAGCTACTTAGCATCAGCTGCTAGGGCTTCTTGAGATCCTATTCATGAGGGAGAAGTGTTCAGTTCTTGTCCTTTTGGAAGAATTTTTAAAATAGCAAGTGATTTCATAGCATGCTCCCAATGAGGACAAATGCCTTTAAGTGTAATTATCATCATCATAAACACATATGTGATGCATTCCAAATCCATTGCAATAATTCTTATCACTGCATACAGTTTCCCATATCAGGTTAGTGGGAGTTTATTCAGGTCTGCACATGAGTCTTTTAGATACAGTTTCAGTAATGTTTGATACTCTCTGGCTTCTTGACAAGTTGTTTTAAACTTATCTTCAACATTTTCTGTCCTACATTTGAATCTACCATTTCTCCAAGAAGCCCTGAAGCATTTAGAGACCATGATTTGGGAACTGCTGTGGTGCTTATTGCTTCTAGCTTGACATTATTGCTGGGTCTTTTCAGTGGAGAAAGGATACTAAAACAAAATAGTTAATTTATACTGATGCTTTTAATTCAAAATCAGGACTATAGCTTTTACTTAATTCCACTCACCTTGCTTCCTTGCCTTGTATTGTGTACACTTAAATCTCAGTCACTCCAAACAACACATAATTACCCTTTACATCACATTAACGACAGAGTAATTTGAGAGTAACATTACTAACAGTACTCCCTAAACTATGAATAACTTAAAAGGTTTTGCAGTTCCTTTAGAAATCAGATGTTCTGAAATAAATGACCACACACATAACCATGTACTAAAGTTGGTTGGAATGACTCATGGCTGGTGAGGATTTTTTTTTTCATTTGAGCAGTTATTATGGTGAACTGCATCTCACATGCACCTGTATTGCATTTTTAATATAATCGCAAGTGAGAAATCACATGTGGTCTTTTGCATCAATATTTACACGTACAATTGGTCTAAGATCACTTTGGGGCTGGCTTTGCTGGAAACTGGTGCTCTCTTTTCTATGACCTAGAACAATATACATGACAAAAGGCCAAGAAACAGAGACAATTCAATCAGTAAAAGATTAATCTTCTCCACAAAATAGGGTGAAAAATTCGATATCAACATTCCAAAAGAGCCATAATTTTACCATTTACAAAAATTACCAGGTAAAGGATAATAATATTAAATGTAATACTTAAAGCTATAAAATCTCTAGGAAAAAAAAACTTAGCGAGCAAGAACAAAGTGAAGATTTCTGAGAGACAACACAAAACCATGAGTCATAAAAGAGTGAAACTGGACCTCATCAAAATTTCAAAACTCCTCTTTCAAAAACATTAGTAGGAGAATGAGAAGACAAATCTGCTGGTCACAGAGTGAGATAACTGTGTGTCCCAATTCATAGCTTCTCACCTCTAACACAGTGACTTTCTAGATGTCTTAGCAGAACCATCAGGAGAGTAGTACCACTCCCTTTTATCTGTAACTGACAGATGTTTTGAAACATTGCATGCAGTCCTTTGCCTGCCCTCATGCAGGCTTTGTCCAACCATTTTTTTGTTGCTTCCTTCGGAGCAAGTGAGCCAGCTGGAAACGACAGTAAGGATGCTCCCTGCCCATAGGTTGTCACCTGTCAGAAGCGAGGTCCATCTAAACCCACTCCTTGTCCACACGTAGCAGAAGAGAGATGTGATGAAGCCAGGCTTAGGAGAGGTTTTTAAAACATTATTTAAAATGATTCTGAATCCTTCTATCTTACTCAGTCTTTTGCAATTTAAATGGCCTGAACAGTGCAGGTTACAAGTTCCGAAGCAGGAATGCTGTAGCAAAGTTACACTGTTTGGCCTGGTAAAAGGTTGTGAGTAAATGAGAGGAGAATGGAATGGCTTCGGGAGTCAGAAGTCACAGACAACTGGGGCCAGATACTGAGAAGTATAGAAGTGTAGAGCAGAAGAAAAACATAAGAGAAGGCTCCTTCTCCAGACATTTCCCAACAGAGAATTATGCAATGAAGATTTCTACAGGGAAAATGTGCAGCTGTATCTTAGGAATCTTTATTAAAATCATTGAAAGCACTGTTTACATGCAGCTACATTTCTTTCTTTTTTCTTTTTTAATTTTATGTATTTAGTATGGGGTCTACAGGGTCTCACCATGTAGATCGGACTCACAGTGATCCTTCTGTTTTCAGTCTACCAAAGCCCCGGGATTACAGGTGTGCACCACCACGCCCCATCTTAATCGCTATCTCAGCGAGCCCTGGGGGTGGGTCTGGCATGGCAGGCTGGGGATCGAACCCCACGCTTTAGTCTGCTGAGCTATCTGGCCAGCCCACGTGCAGCTACATTTCTTGTGGAAGGTAAAGGAGAAAGAATAAGTTTTTGTATTAATCAAGGAAGACTGACTTAGCATACAGTGAAGCCATCTCAAACCGTATGATAGTCCAACAACTAACCCACATCTCCTAGCTACAATATGTCCCAGCAAGGTAAAGAGCTGGAGTCCTTAACCCAAGACATCTTCTCTTTGAGGAAAATACTTTCTGCAGCAGCAGCTAATGTGCCCTGTGTCCAGAAGACTAAAAATTGTTTCAAATGGAAACAAACAAGATAACTGACAATATAACTATACTATTTTATAGCATTAACACAACATTGCTAATTTTTTCAATGAAATATCAACTTTATCCTGGAAGTTTCATAACATTATCATACTTGCAATATTAAATTTGTTCATTTCAAAGGATAGCCCAAATACATTTATTAGATTTAGTGCAAGTTTTTAACTTGAAATAATATTATAGGCTCAAATAAATGCAACATCTCTCAGTGTTTTCCAGTTTGTGGGAGACACTTTTTTCTTCAGGCTGAAAGGGGTCATAGTTGATGACTGGCAGTCAGAGATACTCTCCAGAATTTCTGCCTAAAGGCCCTCAATGGACACCAGGCATTTTCATCTTGGGTAGGCATATAGCTTTGAGTCTGGAGGAGACAAAGCCAAACAATTAAACATACATGGACCAAATAATCATAGCAACAGGATTAATTATGAATATAGTAAGAAAGGATTTTTCCCAAGGAGAGAGCAATGACTTCCCATAAAGATGATAAAGGTAAGGTCCAGGGAACCTCAGCATTTTACACAACATTGACTTGATATCTAATATCTTGGATAGCTATTGAGACATTAAAAGTATCTGGAATGCAATAACCTTTTAAAATTTGTAATTATAAAGACTAGTTAGAACTTTTGTACATTCATTAGCAAAGATCTACTAAACATGGGGTTGAATCCCTTTTTTGTCTTCTATGGCCATTGGGTATTATCTCAATGGCCTTTATGTCTCACCATCTCTCCTATTACTTGGGGCATATGAACTGCCTGAAATAGGGAAAACACTGAGTACTCTCCAGTTTGCAAGTGGAGTCACTGGCTGGGTTACTACTGACAAGTCTGTATGAATATCTATTAAAAGTTTAACAGGCTTTTTCCTTATATTGGCAGTTAACATGGGTTCCCTTGGGCTGAGAGGCAAACATCCATGATCTTATCAATCTGTCTTTTGGGTTACTTCAACAGAGCAGGGAATGTTGTAGGCAATTCAATTAGGTAGAAATATTATAGGCAATCAGACAGGGCCAGGCCCTCAAGGAGATGAGATGGAAGACAAGGTGACTTTGCAACTTTGGAAGAGACAGATACTCCTTGCTGCGGGCCAGACCTCAAGACAAAAGAGTAAATAAATGTAGCTACATTCTTCCCTAGGTATGGGCATCAGTGATTGATATTCTAAATAGGTACCAATCACCTTGAAAGTGCCCAAATGAGTCACTAACCCAACCTTCAACAGGAAGAGACCCTGTCTTATATACATGTCTGCTTGCTATGTGACTTGCTTCCCCATTTGATTCTGCTTTAATCAATTTTACCAGAGTAATGGTGCTTATAATCTCATTGGTTGACCATAGTTTTGTCCCACCTAAGTGAATTCCCATGTTCTCCACCGCCTTAGACCTACCTCACCACATGGTTTTCCTCTATAAAAGTCCCTGGTAGAGACAGCTTCCCAGAGGACCACCCACTTGGGACCCCCCTTCTGTGCCTCTGTGGGACAGGTGCTTTCTTTCTCCCCAATAAATATATTCTGCTCCTAAAAAAGAAAAGAAAAGAAAAAAAAAAAAAAGAAAGAAAGCACATTCTTGTTCTAACAAGCTTGGGAAGCTACTATAGTTTTCTTTCCTTCCTTCTTTTCTTTCTTTCTTTCTTTCTTTCTTTCTTTCTTTCTTTCTTTCTTTCTTTCTTCCTTTCTTTCTTTCTTTCTTTCTTTTTCTCTTTCTTTCTTTCTATGTATTTAGGACAGGGTCAACAGGGTCTCACTACATAGGTCAAACTCATAGTGATTCTCTTGTTTTCAGCCTCCCAAGAACTGAGATTACAGGCATGTACCAACACATCCAATCTCAATTGCCATCTCAGCTCACCCTGAAGGCCAGGCTGGCACAGTGCACCTGAGATAGAACCCTGGCCACTGTACTGTGCCTAAGCAAGTGCTTTATTATGCCGAGATATCAGGCTTGCCCTTTAGTTTTCAAGATGGTATCATTCATGATTTACAGATGAAAAGGTAAAAATGAACTTCTTTCCAATTTGGATTTCTTAAGTGGGTTTTTGAAGAATTTGGAAATATACTGCTGAAATTCTAGGTACACATCAGAGATTCTTAGCACAGGTTCATCCCAAGGCTCCTTTAAGGAAGAATTCATTTCTTATTTCTGTTGTAAGGCCTATCCATACCAGTTGTCCACAGAGATTTAGGGAAGAATTCAAGGGATTGTATTTGGGAAAGAAAGTTATTTTAAGAGTGACTTAATGTGGATTGTCCATCATACATCAGGCAACCATCAGGCCCACATTCTATGAAACAGAAGATGGTGATTACAACCATGGGGAAGGATGAATGTGGAGAGATGGAGAGAAATTCAAACTGATGAGTATACTAACTGTGTAAATAAAAGTTCTTGTGATGTTCTTCCAGGGCTTAGGGGACTGAAGCTACTATCTGTCTTTACGTTTGTAAGATAGGGGCTATGAAAAATTAAAACTCTGTTACACATTATAAAATAGGATTATTATTATATTATTAATAGAATCACTGGAATAACAGAATGTGTATGACAGATGTGTTTGGGTCAACCAGAGAGGAGGTCAGGACTCCTTAAGCACAAGACCCTGCTAATACAAAAGCATGCTGCTGCCTGGTCCTCAGGAAAGAGTGATGTTACACAGTAGTTAGATATGTAGATCTAGGGCTGAGGTAAGGTAGGAAGGGAGGAGTAATCGAATTTGAATATCCCACAAATTAAAAGGTTGTTGTATTTTAAGAGACATGATAGATGAAACTAACTTAAAATTTACATAGGTAAATTTGAAGGAAGTGCTTGAATTAGGTAGGCAGTTATTAGAAATCTGATGGAGTGGGTGATATTCCCAGAAAGAAAAGTAAAATGGGCAAAAAGACAGGGATAGAGCATGTGTAATAAATTAGAAAGCATTTGCAGGAAGCTGTTTGTTGAAAAAACCAGGATTTATCTTAAGGCAAGAGGGCAGACACTCTTATGCGTAGTTAAGCCCAGAAGGATGAACTAAAAGTAGAAGAGAGATTGGAATTTTTAGAGCTGGGAAACTCTACTGAGAAAATAAATTGAGGACTAAAGGGGTTAGAGCTTGGACTAGGGTCCTGGAACAGGACTTCTGAGTAAAGGGGCAGAAGCAAATAGTAGTTCAGGAAGGAATGATGTGATTTTGTGACAATTTGATGTCAACCATACGTGGGCTTTTTAAGAAATGGCTGATTAATTTATGGTGCAAAGCTGAAATTAAGGATGTGTAATTACTAAATCACTCCACTGATTTGCTCGACACCACTTTAATACTGGAAGCCTACACAGAGTAAAAAAGGGAAAAACACTGTGAGGCTCCTTCCCTTGTTGCTTTTGCAACTTGTGGGCATCGTGAACTATTCTACTCTGTGGTGCCCCTCTACTGTGTGGCACTCTGCCTTTGAGCCAGCCAACTATGGACTGAAACCTCTACAAACTGTGAGCTAAATGAATTTTTCACCCTTTAACTTTGGATGTTGGATATTTTGTGGCAGCAACAAGAGAAAAGTAGCTAAGACACTCAGTCATAGGGTCTGAATAGAGAGACGGAAGTGAAAGAAGACTGCCAATCTTCTCGACTGGGAGACCAGAAGGGCCCTAGTATCCTTAAGTGAATTGTAAAGTTGGAAGGAATTTGATTCAAAAGAAAATGAAGAAAAAGAGTAAGGCTGTGTTTTTGTTCCACTGAGTCTGGTATGGTGGGTATCCAAGTGAAAAGTACTAAGAGGCCTACAAAGCAGGGTGTTCTGTGCAGGTGAGGGGTCAGGATAATAGCTGCAGTTCCAAAAGTCATCAACATCAGATCCATACAGATAAAAGTGGATGAAATCTCAGGGTGAAAATAGACATAAGTTCTGACTCTAAGAATTGGGAATTGGTGCTACATGAGTTTTTTATGTAGTTATTTTTGGCAGCTGGACCTACATTTCATTCAATTGATGATAACTGTAAGATTGGGGAAACATATTTCCTGTTTTTGTATAGGTTTTCCATTATTTTTCTAGTCAAATTTATCCATTACCATCCAGCGGCTATATTTGTTTTAGTGATGAACTTTCGTCTAGCACACATTAAAACGAGTCTTATCTGGCTGCCTATTTTTTTAAATGACACAAATACAGCCATTTCTCCCCCTTTAATTTTCACTTCTGAGCTTTCTGACAATGAATTGCACTGTGGTAGAAGAGAGAGAGGAAGGCAGTGGGTAGAGACAGATCTTTTTATAAAGATCAACAATTCTCTGTGCTTTTATTCCAGGCAAAGATTACATTTAAGACCCAGGGGTCTCTGCTGCCTCAGATCTTCTTCAGAATGAGCCACTGTGATGCTGCAGAGAGTTTAGGGTACCTACTCGTATTTGACTGTTTTAAATACATCCCAGTGAGCCACAAATCAGTGATTTAGCTAACAATTAATAATGTCTCTAATAAGGAGCCATTTCTTTGAAATTGGACAGTGCATTATATTAAATAAGCAGACTTTATCAAAAGTACACAATGTACCAGCAGCCAGTTTTATTGAATGTAACTTAAAATTCCTCTTTGTCTAGCAGAAATCTATTTCCCTCCAATAGCACAAATCAGAAAGATCTGCAGAGTTTTGTGGAATGTTGTGTACTTTACTTTCTGAGTAATGGGGAGAGTTATGCTTTTTCTCAGATTTTGCAGTACACATCAGGGAGGGCAAAGGAATTTGAAAACAAAAGAGAGAATTCTGAGGAGCCAAGCTCCACGGAAGCACAGCAGGTCAGGCCCCAGCACGGCCGATGCTCTTCGTGTGCACGTTAGTGTACCGACATCCCTGCAGAAGCCAAGTCGGCCCCACTTGCTGCCCCACTTGCTGCCAGAATCCTCGTGCTCAGCACAGAAGCATCTGAAACACTAGGTACGTGCTCAGCAACTGTTTTTTGTGGGTTTTTTTTTCAGAAAAATGATTTTTATTTTTACTTATTTTTTTATGTATTTAGTTGAACAACTATTAACTGGATAGACTTATATGGTGTGGCAAAGTGATATGATTACTTCTTGGTATCCGTATTCCATATTCCACTATTCTGATACACCAAAGATAAGATCTAGCCCATCACCACTAATAGTCTAGAAACAGAACCGGGAAAGAAAAAATAACTAAATACAAAGATGCGCTCAGTTGTTTTATGCATACTATAGTTTTCTAAATCTTTACATATTCAAGAGACAAAAATTTGACATCTTGTCCAGATTGATTTTAATAAATGGATTAATGAATTGCAGTTGTGGGCCATAACAAGAAGGGCACGAGTGTGGACAAAAAGGAACTTGATTCATTTAAAGAACTGGAATCTGTCTGAGAGACCTGGGTAGTGAAAGTAAAGAAGTTGATTAGTTTTATGTAAGTATTAGTTTTATGTAAGAGTAAACCATGAACTAAAATTACAGGAGGCAGACATGATGGATATTTTTTTCTGCAACAAAATGAATTAAAAATCCCTAATTTCCTCTAGTGCAAAATACCTGAAAATGAAAAAAAAAAAACATTATAAGGAGGAAAAGTAATAATAAAAAGGAAAAGGCTACACAAAAACATCATGATACAAATAATGTGCAACATACCTAGTGGATTTCAAGTACACTAAGATGTGTATTAAAAGATAGCCAAAAATTTTTTGTTACTGGTGAATACCTCGGAAGTCAGGATTTCATATGCTTTTTAAACCTATTTCCTTATACTTCAGTATACTGCTCAAAATTTTTCATACTAAAGATGTATGATTACTTCTACTAGAAAAAGAAAAGATTTCTTGAAGAAAATTTAGAACAAATGTGCTCATCAACCTAAGATAAAATACTTGCAATTCAGTGAGAAATTAGAGACTTGGTGCTGCTGAACGCAGAAAAGCCTCAGAGGCCACTGCAAGAAGAACCTGAAACAGTTCCTGAGCCCGAAAAAGACACCTAGAAGCCGGGCGTGGTGGTGCATGCCTGTAATCCCAGCACTCGGGAGGCTGAGGCAGGACGATCGTTGTGAGTTCGAGACCAGCCTGAGCTACAAAGTGAGCTTAAGGCCAGCCTGAACTGCATAGTGAGACCCTGTCTCAAAAAGACCATAAAAAAAAAAAGACACCTAGAACCAGGCTAAATTCAGTGAAAAGAATTTTCTTAGTTAGTGGCCTTGGGTTAAATGCCAGGAGCAGGAAAAAGATTTTTCTAATTCCTAGATTCAGTTTCAGCCATCGTTTGGTTTCTTTGTATTTAGCAGAAAATCAAAACAAAAAGCAGACTGTATGAGTCCTACTTCTGAGGACTTCAGAAATATTTGAAATTTTAGCAGCATTTTTTTTCAGTGTGCTTCTTTAGTCTTTAGATAAAATATCACCCAGAAGAAACAATTGGAAGACAGAGTACTTTGTCTCCATTCAAGGGGGAAGAAAAGGTTGAAACTAGTTATCATCTTGTTTCAGAAAGAAATAACTGATTTCAGACAGTTTTTCCAATAAGACCAGTGCCATCAGTAAGAAAAATGTGATCAGTTCCCCAAAGATTGTGTCAAAGAAAACTTGTACTCTTACATTCTGCAAGAATTGCTGCATTGAGATGATTTTCAAAGAAATTCCCAAGAAAGGAAAAGTACAGCACTCTGTCCTCGCGCTGATAAAGACCTGCATCCCCAGCCTGAACTCTGGCTTTGCAAGCAGGTGCGCAGAAAGCACAATCTTTATCTCAAGCCTATTTCACTTATCAAGTTAGGTTTTACAAGCTTTTTATTCTTTCTGACTCTTAGTTTTTTCATCTATAAAATGGGAAGCCTGATAATAACACAGTGCAGAGAAGAATACCTGCATGTCTTATTTTGTGTGTTAGTGGCATACTTCAAATGCAAAAGCGTAATCATGTAAATGTTGATGGGAATGGGCAAAGCATACAAATGCCATAACCAAAGGAGCTTAAATAAATGTGGTGGTTCCTCCCCCCCCCAAAGCTATGCTTGTAAGCTGCTTAAGGTCACTAGGAAGGCCTATTAAAGTAAATAACAGCAATGATGTCAAGTGTGGAGTCTTAAAGCCTGAAACAGGAATGTCAGAGATCAGCAAGTCCAATGTGTTTGTTTTTTCTAGTCAAGACAAGTAAAGCTCCAGGTGGAGAAGTGAGTAGATTGAGGTTGTAGGGCTTTTGGTGAGTGTGTGTGCACTCAAATTCTATTGACTCTCAGCCTAGTGCTTCCCTACTTACAAGGGTATAAAACCTCCCTCTAGAAAAGACCCCCACTTGCAAGATGCAAGCTTGGAAAGGCTTTCTTGATTATGCTTCACTGCCTTTGTCCATGGAAATAATCTCGCTCTCTCGCTCTCATCTTCTCTCTCCGGTACATAATTTTCAATATTGCACTTAAAGGACTGTGATGCATTGCTTTCTAAGTTCTACTAGCTGGTAGTTCTTTAAGGACAAGAGCTATATGGCCTTTCTTTCTTTCTTTCTTTCTTTCTTTCTTTCTTTCTTTCTTTCTTTCTTTCTTTCTTTCTTTCCTTCCTTCCTTCCTTCCTTCCTTCCTTCCTTCCTTCCTTCCTTCCTTCCTTCCTCAGATTTTTTACTGGTTCCCAGGATACATGGAGCAGGACCAGGACAGGAAAGAAAAACCTAGAGCCCTTCTTGAGGCATATAAGACCAGAACAAGGCCCAGGCCCCTGATGGCACAGGGGAAGGGCAGTAGTTCTTTCAGCATTGTGAAGAATGCAATTATGATGTATGCTTCACCTTTTTTGTATGTCTTGGGAAACCTTATCTGATCTGTATCTTGGCCAAGAAATCATGCTGACAAAGTCAAAATCAACATGGTCCATCCTCCTCATATTGTCCATAACTCCTTTGGTTTACAATCAGGATGTGCCGCAAAATCCTGGTTATGTGAGAGCCCCTGGGTTGGCTCTCATAAACACCTTTAGATCTGAGTACACTGGAACCAGCAGGTTTGTGAACTACAGCATGAGCCTAATGATGTACCAGAGGGGAGAGGAGGTAGTGTAGCAACACTGGCAGCTTATCCATCTTTTAGGAAATGGCATGTAACCTGAGTAGATGATGGATATTTGGACATGGGTGAATGGATGGATAAAGTTCTGAGAAAGCACTGCAAAAAAGAGTCTGTAAACCATTGCTTCACTAACTTTAGGCCAGACAGCATTATCTCTAGTTCCAAAAATCTAAATTAGGATTTTTGCCCTTTGAACACGTAGCATATCCATTATAAGTATGTAAGGTATTTTCAGTTTAAATAAGTGAGCCAGATAAGGGTATACGAAAGGCACATTTCCATGTGTGGTCTGAATATTCTATTGACAAAGCAGCTTCCATTTAAACAGTTGCTTGGTGGCACTGAGGGGACCAAAAGTCTTAGAAGGCAAAATTAGAGCTTACTGTAATTATATGCCTTTCATCTAGGAATATTTCTGTTAGGAATATTTCTGTTATTTAAAGAACACACCAGTCTCTGTCCTACTTTATTCTTATTCACAGATATGTTTCTATTCATTGATAAAACCTTTCTAGTCAAGCTTCAGAACACTCATTTGACTGGGGAGTAAAGGAAAATGTAGATGTTGTCTAGCAATACATGAAGCTTCTGTGCCTCACAGAGAGGTTAGGAATAAATTCATGTTGCAATTGAGAAAATTCTGACATCTTTTTATTTGGAATAATGTGTCCATCAAATAATGACTATAAATTCCTAAAGCACTAATATCTATGTGATCTACTGAGTAAAATGTTGACTTTTTTCAACCCCCAAGCCCAGTGTCACTTCATGGAAGTAAGAATATAATATAGCAGAGTCTTCCCAGGTGGAGATGATACAGGTTGCTTTAGACTAATACATATATGAAATACTAATATGATATACATTATGATATACTAATGTTATATATGCCTAAAATAGTCTAGCATTTAGGAGTATCTAAAGAAGGTATTTGGATTAGTAAGATTAGTAGAACAGCCTGTGTTGTAGTAACAAGTCCCCCCATGGCCCTATAATGATAGATCATTCTATCTAGTCAATGATGCTGTCCTTATATGAGTCAGCTATAACTTCTTCACTCCAGGAAGAAGGGTAACACACCTATCTACACCATGCTTTATTTAGTACCAGTGGAATGGAAAAATAGGAAAATGATCTTCAAGCCCAATCTCTAAAGTGGCCTGTGCCTCTTCTCATATACTGGCCAATGTAGGACCATGAGGTTAAGCCAAGTGCTATGGATGGTTTGTGTTCCCCCCAAAGACATACTGAAGTCCTAACAGCCAGTGCATCAGAATGTGACCTTATTTGTAAATAAGATCATTACAGACAGAGTCAAATGATGTCAAAGTAAAGCAACACAAAGAACTGAAAAGGCAGAAACAAATGGAGAAAGATGGTCATATGAAAAAAATAGATTGAAATTAAGTGGACACAACCAAGGAATAACTTAAGTTTCCAGAAAGGGAAGAAACCCCTAGGCCTCAGAGGGATAATGACCCTATAGCCTCCAAACCTGTGACTGTAAAAGAATAGATTTTTGTTCTTTTAAGCAATATGGGTTATAGTACTTAACTATGACAATCCTAGGAAGCAAATATAACAGATACCAGAAAGGCACAGAGTGAGCCAAGTAAGGGCAAAAGGGAAGGATTCAGTAAGAAAGAGCACTAAATAACTGGATAAAAATGCAACCTGCAATGGAAGCCCTATGTGCCTTCCAGCAGAACCTATATGACTGCTGGTCTGACAGGTTCTTTTGTCCTGTAGGATGACTATGGCTGACAATAATTTATTGTATGTTTCAAAATAGACAGAAACATTTCAAATGTTTGTAACACAAAATTGATAAGTATTTGAAATGGTAGATATGCTAATTATCTGAATTATGTCAATACACCACACAGTCTGTCTATAAATGTGTACAATGATTATGTGTCAATTAAAAGCAATTATTTTTTCAAAAAGAAAAAAGAAAGGTTATCCTACCAAGACAAGAATTCTGACTTAGAAGGGAATAGTACTTCTGCACCAGGGCTGTGCATAAGAATTTCTTAGGAAGCTTTGAAAACCAAGACATTTAATTGTGTTTCTGTAAGACACTCCCCAGGTTCAAGTCTCTGATCCATAGGTCTGGTTCAGAGCTCCAGCATGGCAAGCTAGACACCAGAAAGGCATAAGGTTGGCTAGGTAAGTTCAAAATGTTGAAATGACACATATGCTAATTATCAAATTATGTCAAAACATCACAATCCTAAGTCTTAGTAATAAAATGATATCAGCAGGTGGAGTCTATGGGAGATTAGATGTGGTCAGGAGAGTGGAGCTCCCCTCCAGAACTGTTCCCAAGAGGAGTCTTCTAGTTGTGGCTCTGGGTCAGCAACAAGGTCATGTGCCTTCTTGATGATCTTGGTGTTTGTGTTTGTGTCAAGCACAATAAGGAATATCAAGAACTTCTAGTTCCTCATGGAAACTGCAAAAGTACAGTCTTCTATTCCAAACATTTGAAGTCCAAAGTTCTGATCAGAATTTCTAAGATACAGAGCATCAGATTGGGTCCTAGAAGCTGGGATGAAAAAAAAAGTTCCACAAGTAGCTGCTGACCCTTCTAGGTGAAACAAGGAGGATGATCTATACAACTCCTGTTTTGCAACAGCAAACAGAAAAACTGAAAATGTCACCCAGGATTTGGAGGTAGATTTATTTATCCATGAACAGGCACTGACAAGGAATCAATTCTTATAAAAATACTAGACCTTAAGGCCTAAGGGGGAGAATTTTATGGGGTTGAAAGAGAAGTATAGAGAGAGAGTACTTGGCTATCTTTGGCTGGTTCTTACAGTATGCATTATAGTGACCAGCTATGCATCACAGTGACAAGCTGTTTATAAGAAACAGAAGTAGTAGGAAATGTAACAGGAACTATTACCCGGACAACTAACAGAAACTGAGGTGTACTGGCTGGGGGTGCACTTTCTGCTACAGTTTTACTGTAGTCAGATAAGTTTTTTAGCCATTATGGTAAAATATGACTAACATGTTTGTTATGATCATATATTTCTGCTCCTAATCCATATGTTAAAGTCTTAAATCTTAGTAATAGTATGGTATTAGTAGGAGGGGCATGTAGCAGATTAGATGTGATCAGGAGATTGGTACTCTCCTAATGAGACAGTATTGCTGTAAGAGAAGGAGAGCAGAGCTTAATCTGTCAGTCACCTGAAGATAGAGTGAAAATGGAATGGGACCTGTGTAGCCAGCAGGTCAGCTCGTGCTTTTTTCTAGGGTTCTCCACCACCTAGAATTATGAGAAATTTGTTACTCAAGTCACCTTAGTTTATGATACTTTTGTTATATCAGCTCAAACTAAAGCAGTGCTGGATCTTGATGATTCTGTTAGATTTAGTGACTATGTGAACATGATAAAGTATCTTTTTAAGTGGAATTTACATAAATGGAAATAGCCAGAGGTATTCTAAGGCTACTGGGGGTAGTATTTACAAGTTATGATTGGAATTATGGATTAGACGTAACATATCAAATTAGCCTTTACTATGAAATGAGTCAGACCAAGTTCCTTCTCAGCAAGTCACACATAACTCCTTAAACAGACCTCTGTTCATCCCAAATCCTAAGAGAAAGCTCGTTTCCTTTCTGAGCCCACACATCTAAGGTCATCAGCCAAATGCGGTGTCATTAGCGACATGTTAGGGAATTCAGAATCAGTCAACTAATTAATTAGCTTTAAAAAGCATGAGAAAATAAGTTGGCAGAGAATTATTTATTCTTCTTCTTCTTATTATTATTCTTATTATTATTACTATCGTTATCATTATTCCAGCAGAATGGAAGTCCATTTCTGAAGAGTGGTACTGGTCTGCTCTGTTAAGTGACTTTCTCCAGTAGGTGCAAAGCCTTTGTTGGTGAGGCCTTTAAATGTTGAAAGAGGCCCACCTTTGGAGATCAATGTGCTTTACTTATAGTCTATAGACTTGAATTTTACTCACATTTTAATAATACTTTCACAGCAACATCTAGTGGTGTTTGGCCTAATTACTGGACATCATAACCAGCCCTTGTTGACACATATCATCACAAATGATGATGGAAGGAGTGGAAATTACTAGACAGTCAGTGATTTAACTGGGTGAATTCAGTAACAAAGTTCTTAAAGTGGATGTGGATAGCTGGGATAACAAGACAATCGTCACTGGGGATGTGAAAGTAAAGGAACCAAAGCTCATCCCCTAGATTGTGATTTCATCTAAGATGTTGCCAGAAGAATCAGGAGAGAATAATTTTTATTGAATGGAAGGTAATGATTAAGAAGAAGAAATATGAGCAAAAGAAGGGTAAGAGGGTGCTCTAATCAAGTGACACAAATCTGCATGGAGAGAATTCTGACTCATCTCTGCCATTGGCTGACATTGAGTAAATCACTGAATATCTTGTGCCTATTTTTTCCATTTCTCTAGTCATACTTTAATATTCAAGGACTGGGATAGAAATCAATTACAGTGGGAAAGCAATTTGAGAAAGGCAGCAAAACCTGTTAGAAGATAGAATTTCTTGATGGTGATAGTTATCAAGCATTGCACTGTGTATCCAAACAAATATAAGGAGTTGCAGTGGTCAGCCTCTGCTTGGCTTCAAATGGATCCTTCCCACTGTTATTCACACCCTTATGTGGACATTCTGTATTCAGTAGGTCTCTCTTGTATACAAAATAAAATTATGCAGAAATGATGGTGTATTAGCTCTTTATGACTGTGAAAAACACCTGCAAAAGTCAACTGTAAAAAGGAAAGATTTATTTTGGCTTAAAGTTTCAGAGATTTCAGTGCATGGTCAACTGTTTCCATTTTTTCTAGGCTGGGGGAAGGAAATACTTCTTGGTAGAAGGAAGTGGCAGAACAAAGCTCCTCATGGACAGAAGCAGAGAGATCAAGAGG
>PVKA01013176.1:0-13461 GCA_004027165.1 Ctenomys sociabilis
ACCCTGTCGCCGAGGGCCTATCCGCGGGCGCTGCATGGCTCCCCCTGATTGGATTGTGTATACTATATAACCTGTTGCATAAGGAAGTTGCACATGCTTGCACGGTAGGAGCCGCGGATAGCGGACACATGTAGAGGCTTGCATCCCACTCGATAAAGGCTTGCTGAACCCTGCGTATGAGTGTCTGAGTGTCTTCTTCCGCGGGACGGGAGCGGCGCCGGACACAGATCAGAAGAAAGGATTAAGAAACAAAAATCTATGGTATGCTTTGAAGAAGCACAGTTAAACAAAACAAGAAATTTATACACTAAAATTCAAAGGATGCAAAACAATGTTTAATGCAACCCTAACTTGAAAATAAGTGGAGATAGTTACGCTATTTTCAGACAAAGAAGACTTCAAGCAAAAACTGACCAGAAGAGGTAAAAAATCACTACACAATGCTTAAGGGGACTATTAAACAGGAAGAAATAAAAATTACAAACATGTATGCAGCAAACAATGGTGTACCCAGCTTCATAAAACAAACACTACTGAACATGAAAGATGAGATCAATATCATGCACTTATAATAGGTAAATCTCAATATTCAATTATAAGAAATAGATTGTTAAGAGCAAAGCCAAAAGAAATAGCAGAGTTGAACCAAATATTCAAACAAATGGACTTGAATAACCTACCTAACAACTACAACTTACATTCTTCTCCATGGTACATTTCTCCAAAATGGACCATGTAGCCAATAAACTTGCTTAAGTAAGTGCAAAAAAAAAATTGAAATACTACCGTGTGTATATGATTAGATCATAATGCAACGAAATTTGAAATCAGTATAAAAAACACCACATAAATTATTCATACACATAGAAATTAACCAACACATTTTTGACTAATCAAAGATCACAGAAGAAATTAATGAAGAAATAAGGCAGGTCCTAGAATTAAATGATAATGCCAGTGCAACATATTAGAACTTGTGAAATACATTTTAAACAGTCCTGAGTGGGAAGTTCACAACTGTGGAAATGCCTACTTCAGAAAACTAGAATGAGCCCAAATAAATAACCTAATCATGAGCCCCAAGATCCTATAAAAACAAGAAAATTCCAAATTCAACCTAGTACAAAAAGGGAATTATGAATATCACAGTAAAAATCAATGAAAGAGAAACTAAAAAATACAAAGAATAAGTAAATGGAAGACTATATGGGGGTTATACAAGGGAAATAATAAAATATAGGACACATATTTTATAAAATTATTTTATAATGAATCACCCAAAAATCATATACAATGAGTGCAGGAAATCTGTTCACACACTAAAGACTAAAGAATCCAGCTGAGGGACTGGATCCCACAATAATGTCATGCATGAGTTCCGATGAAGTCCTAGAGATCACAATGCCTCCACAAGTCCAGCTGGAGGCCTAGAGCCCATGACAATGTACCAGGCAAGCCTGTTTCACATACCTGTGCTGGAAAGGTCCAAAAGTCAGGAGTGGAAGCTAGAAACTCTGTGACAGTGGGTTAAAGAATCCATGCTAGCAGGCTGAGTTATTTGAACTGGAGCCAGAAAGCAATGCTCAAGATAAAACAGAGTTCTTCTGAAAAGTGCCACAGCCGTTGTTGGCAACAGTCAAGTCCCAAGACAATGAGCAAAGCTGAGCTCCCCTCAGGAAAGCCAACTCAACAAACTTTTCCGTGAGACTGAGCTATGCACTGTCTTTCCCTCTGAAGCCAGAAGCAAGGCTCATGGTGAGGACCAGAGCTCCACCAAAGTGCAATTAAAAAAGGAAATCATGTTGGACACTTACAAAATTCAGATTATTAGCATTTACTTCACAGACCTGTATACCAATATATTGGAAAACTCAAAAGAAGTGGAGATATTCCTAGATACATGTGAACTATCAAAACTAAATCCAGCAGATTTAAAAATTGTGAATTGAGTAATAGGAAATGAAATTGAAGCAGTAATAAAAAAGTCTACCAAGTAAGAAAAGCACAGGACCTGAAGGATTTCCTTCTCAGTAGACACAGAAAATTCTATAAGAGTTTAAAGAAAGGTCTAAGATTAATATTCCTCAAATTAGTTAATGAAATTAAAAGAAAAGGATTATGTGCAAAGCCATTTTTGACAGTTGCAATGATCCTGACTGCAAAATCAGAAAAATATTCAAACCCTCCTCCCCAAAAAAGATATAGATGTTAATATATTTAATGAATGCCCACACAAAAATCCTCAACAAGATACTAACAGTGTAACAAAGCATGAAAAAGATTATGGATCATAATCAAGTATACTTTTCTCCCAGAGGCGAAAGGATGATTCAATATATGCAAATCAATTAATGTAGTATAATGTTACTTTTCTCTCATTTTTTGGGACAAAATACCAGACACCTAAAGTTAAACTGGGGAAAGGTTTATTTAGCTCGCACTTTGTAGAAGTTTCAGCCTATAATAGACTGGCTGAAAGGCAGGGTGGTACATAGCAGAGGGATAACATTTCATGGTGGCAAAAAAACAGCAAAAGTAATGAGAGAGGGAGAGGGAGAGGGAGGAGGAAGAGACAAAAATCTCTTTTTGTCCCTTATATTGTAGTTAGTGTACTAGGATTAGGGCAGTTACCATCCAATCATGGACTGTTCTGGAAATCACCCACCTTTAATTCTAGAAGCCTTAATCCAAGCATTGCAGTAATAATCATATTCTCTAGATTCAGCCTCTGACTTTTTCAGAGCTTTAGGGGGACAACTGGACACATACCATAAATTTTATCCCTGGACCCCCATGGACATCCCTTTATACACAAGACATTTGGTCCAGCTGCAAGAGTTGCCAAGGTCCTAACAGTTTCAGCACTGCCAAAAAGTTGAAGCCCTGGTATCCTCTGGGATATAAGGCAAACTCTTAACTGGAGTTCGTATACAAATGAAAGTTAAATATTCCTAGCATTCAGTGGCACAGGATAGACATTTCCATTCCAAAAATCACAAATGGAGGATGTAAAAGAAGGAGGCCAAAGCAAGCCCAAAATCTAGCAGGGAAACCCTAAGTCCTATAGTTTTATGTACAGTACCTGAGGCAAGATGTGAACTCCAAAGGGCTTGGGTGGTTCCGACCATATGGTACTTAGTCTTGGTGGTTGTAGCTCCCATGGCTTCTCTCTTAGACCTGCTTTGATTTCTCCTTAATGTTTTCTTCAGATGATCTCTATTCCTGGTTTCTTCAAGTTTCCAGTGCCTCCACTGCACCTTTACCTTCCCACTCGCAGAGCCTCTCAGGGGCACGCTGCCTGGCCTCCCAGGCCTTCTGAAATCGGGATTGGAGCCTTCCTAACCTAACATCTCTCCCATTCTCCAAGAACCTAAAACAAGGGTCACATAGAGATGCCAAAGTATGCTGCCAGCTGGAGCGGTGGCCATGCATCCCTCTCTCTTGGCTGTAGGAGTCACCTGCCTGCATCCCTGAGCGTGCTGAATCCAATTCTGAGGAGCAACTTCTCTGGGCTGCTGCATTCTGGAACACGGTGCTGGTGCTTTCTCCTCAAAGCAAAGTCTTTTGTTTTTGTAATTTTGTTATTGCTAAGAGTGGAGTCTTGCTGCTTCTTGTTATACCCTTAGCCAGCTTTTCTATTCTCCTGGTTTTTCTCAGCAATTGAGTTTTCTGCTGTATCCTCACAGTGCACAGATTTACTGGAGATTTCTTTTTTGACAAAATTTACAGTGTTTTAATCATTCTGCTGGCCTTTGTGCTCAGCATAAATCTGGCTAAAGACACCAACAATAGCCATGTCATGTCCTCAATAATTAATCTACCACCATTATTAATCTCTCTCTGTCTCTGTCTCTCTGTCTCTGTCTCTCTCTGTCTCTGTCTCTGTCTCTGTCTCTCTCTCTCTCTCTCTCTATATATATATATATATATATATATATATATATATATATATATATACATATTTCTCTGACTTTTTATCTTTGTTGCAGTTAATTCTTTTTTCTTCTTGAAAACAAAAAAGACAATCTAAAAAATGTTATTGAAACAAATTGAAAATATTGTGTTGGTAACTACAACTAACTTCAATCCAAATGCCTCTGCAATGCATTAATTATTGTAACTGTCTTACTAGCTTGTTTTCAAACTCATTCATTGCTATTTTATCTTTTTTCTCAAAAAAATGAATAAAACATTTCAAAAAATCCAAATGCCTCTAGTACAAACTTTTAAACAAAGGTAAACTCTAATCTATTAACTTTCATTTACACATACTGAGATGGTATCTGTGTGTGTGTGTGTGTGTGTGTGTGTGTGTGTGTGTGTGTGTGTGTATATATATATATATATATATATATATATATATATATATATATAGAGAGAGAGAGAGAGAGAGAGAGAGAGAGAGGGAGAGAGAGAGGGAGAGAGAGAGGGAGAGACAGAGACAGAGAGAGAGATTCTGTCTCTTATGTTTATTGGGATTAGGGCAATGCCAATCCAATGAATGGACTGATCCAGCAATCACCAACCCTTAATTCCAGTACCCTTATTCCCAGCATTGCAGTAGGAATCAATCACACAGTCTAGAGTCTCTGAAAAAGTCCTATGATCACATAAGACTTTGTGGAGACATGTAGGCACAAACCATAACAGCATCATATAAATAGATACAAGTACAAACATCACATGATTATCTAAATAGACACAGGAAAAAGCCTTGAACAAAATATAACATCCATCCATGTTTAAAACTCTGAAGAAAATAAGTATAAAAGTAACTTATTTCATTCTGATGAAAGACATTTTTGACAAAACACTATGGAAGTCATTATGGAGATTCTTCAAAAAATCAAAAATAAAAATTCCATTTGGCCCAGTTATTCCCATTTTACATATCTTTCCAGATAATTTAATGTCATAATATTAGAGTAATATCTATATCTATATCTATATATATATATATATTCCTATGTTCTAGCTGTAAAATTTATATTAATGAAATCTCAGAAGCAGCCATATACTCATTAACAGATGAATATATAAAGAAAATGTTATCCTTATGCATAATGAAGTACTACCAAACTTCCAAAAATAATGATAAACTTGAGCCATTTGTAGGTAAATTTTGGCCTTGAGATTATAATGTTAGGCAAAATATATCAGACAGCAAAGCTTAAATATTGCATGGTTTTTCTTCTATGAAAATTCAGACTACACTAGAAAAACAAAATAAGAGATAGGAAATAGGAAGATTCTTTTCATATGGAAAGAGGTACAAGAGATGAAGAGGAAGGGAAGGTGAGGAATGGAAGGAAAGGGATATAAAAAGAGAATTGGAGGCATAAAAAATGGAAATAGAGTTTCCATTTTTATGGGAAGGGGGCCAAGAGTTTGAAGGAAAAGAGATGACAGGAGGGAAAGGGATAGAAGAATGTGGAATAGTATGTACATGTACCAGGCCTTCAGACTGAATGCAATCACTTTGTACTGTAAACATGGATTAATAAAAATGTAAATGAAAATTAACAGATTGGGGCTTACCTTTGTTTAAGAGTTTGTGCTGGAGGCATTTGGATTTCTAATTTTTTTTATTCATTTTATTGAGAAAAAAAGATAAAATAGTAATGAAACAGTTTGAAAACAGGCTAGCAGGACAGTTACGGTAATTAATACATTGCAGTGACATTTGGATTGAAGTTAGTTACCAATACAATATTTCCAATGACATTTTCTTGATTATCTTTTTTATTTTCAAGAGGAAAAAATAAATAACAGCAAAGACCAAAAATCCAAAGAACAATAAAAATGGAATATAATTTCAAAACAAGAATAGAAAACTAACAATAGTTGTTACACTACAAATCATCGATAAGTTTGTTGTTCAAAATACCAGATATAGGCATGCAAGTCTGTTAAACATTAACTCTTATACTCAATAAATGTTAGTGTTTCTCTTGTCCTTTTTATGTTTTTATTTATTTTAAAAAGTGTATGAAAATAATAGCTAAGGCATTAGGAATGATACACATTTAAAAAACAAGATGAAAGGTATTCAACAATGATTGTTGCATTGCACATTGCTGTCTTCAATGTACTTACTTAGTCTAAATATATTAGCATATCTGTTCAAAGTAAAATTTTAAACATTAACGTCTATCTTCAAAAAACCTGAGAAACTAGTAGTACAATCATCTTAGCTATTCTGTGTATATACTTACATAATTTTTGAACCTTCATTTTTTTCTCCTTTCCCTCATCTCAGTTGTTTATTTCTTATGTTTAGTTTCTGTTTTACTGTATCTATTGTATTGTCTAGGTTTTATTTATATTTTTAGGTTCTTACACTAGGGAGACAATATGTTTATATATGGGGGTGTGATTTGTGTCATTTATGGGTAGAGCTTCTAGTTGCAGCCATTTACCTATGAAAGTCTCAAGTTTATCTTCTTTTATAGCTAATACTCTGTTGAGTGAAAATTCCACATCTTTTTTGTCCATTCCTGAGTCAATGGGCATTTGGGTTGTTTCCAAGATTTTACTATGATGATTTTTGCTGCTATAAAAGTGGGTACACATATATCACTATGGTATGATATTTTCAGTTCTTTTGAAAAAAAATCACAAGAAGGGGAATAGCTAGGTTGAATGGGATTTGTAATCCTAGTTTTTTGAGGAGTCTCTATACTGATTTCCATAGTGGTTCTTCCAGTCTACATTCCCACCAACTTTGGAAAAGTGTTCCTTTATCACCACAACCTCTCCAGCATTTGATTTCTTTCTAGGGTGAGATTGTATCTCAGTATTGTTTTGATTTGCATTTCTCAAATGACCAGAGCTGTGGAACATGTTTAAATATATTTATTTGCCATGTGTATTCCTTCCTTTGAGAACTGTATAATCACCTCAGATGCCCATTTTTGGATTAGGTCTTTGAATTCTGGAAGCCTGATATCTTTTAGGTTTTTATATATTCTAGATGGAGGTCCTTTGTCTGAGTGATTGTTGGTTAAGATTTTTTTTACCAATTTGTCTTCAGCTAAGGGCCATAGAGCTCCACAAAGACAAGTTGTGGCACCTATCTCCTAGGACGGAGTAGGGAGAGTTCTGTGTTAGGGCAAAAAGAATGAATTTAGCACCATTTTTGTGCTTTTAAGTGGGGGCCAGGATCATATTTTGAATCTATAAAATCACTCTGGAACCTCAGCAACAGAAAGTACTTCAAATACTTTCAACAGAAGAAATTCACTGCATATAATTGGTTATATATGGGATGAAAAAAAAATCTAATAAACCAAAAGAGAGGAGTCAAGAAAAGTTAAGGATCTATTAGCATTCATTCTTTACTCATCGTTGGGGGAGTGGACAAAGGGACAGCCCGTGAGTGGGGACACCTCGTCTATGCGCTTTCTGCCCTAGCATTCATAGTTCAGGTAGTATGCCTTGCTACATTAGTTTTTTCAGGCTGCCATGGCAAACTATACCAATGGCATGAATTCTGTACAACAATGGAAGGCAGGAGTTCACAGTGAAAGTATCCTCAGGGTTGGTTTCTGGTGAAGTCTCTCTCCCAGCTTTGCACATGGCTGCTTTCTTGCTCACATTGCTTTTTCTTATTGTGCATGTAAAGGGAGGAAACATCCCTGATGTTTCCTTCCTTTACTATAAGCACTTCAACATTACACACACATAAGGCCTTGCATAACCCTTACATAAGGCTCATTCCTATGATTTCATGTAACCTTTATTCCTTCCTTATAATCCTATCTCCAAATTACAGCTCCAGCATAGAGATTTTAGTGCAGCACAGTTCAATCTGTAACGTTAGCACATAGCAGAGTCTCTCTAGTTATAGGCCTGATTGCAGCCTTTTGTCCTGTCCCATGCTATACCTTCTGTACTGGCTTTAAGCATTCTGATATCAAGAAGAAAATTGACACAGGGTCTCCTTGTGCTTCATAGTGAAAGGGAATTATGGCAAGTCCAACAAAAGGTCTTTCCAGGTATCCTTTCACTAACCTTTCTTAGCTTCTAGAGTCTCGGAGGAGCAAGGCAAGTCTTTTTTTCTTTTTTTTTTTACTATAATATATTTTTCATTTTTTTACAAGAACATAAAATATATTTCAAAAGAAGGTAATCATTAACAAATGTTAATGATTTGTGCATTATCATGTTTAATTTAGTTGCTTAGAGTACAAATTATTGGTATTTCATTGTCTAAACAACAGCAGCACAAACCTTGCATTTTAGTGAACTAAGAGAAATTAGTACTGTATCTATCTATCTATCTATCTATCTATCTATCTATCTATCTATCTATCTATCTATAGTTTGTTTTGCTTATTCCCTTTTCTCTATTTCCTCATCCTAGTTTCTCTTTGCTTTTGAAGAGTCTTGCCATTTTCACATAAAAATGTGATCTTCTTATACAATGGATTATTACTCAGACATAAAGAAGGATAAACTAGAAACTTTTACAGATAAATGGATGTAACTAGAGACCATGCTCATGAGCGAAATAAACCAGATGCACGTGTTTAAACATCATATTGTCTCTCTACTATGAGAAGCTGAAAGAATAAATAAGATTTAAAATGCACAATGGTAACTGTAAAGTCTTTCTAAAGTAGAACTTGAGACAAGTTAATGTCTAGTTTATTATCATAAATGTGTAATATTATCAGACACTTTAATATGAGGGAAACAAAAATTCATACACATTAATATTAAGTAGAAAGTGTATTTGGGGGCTTTGAATTCATACACATTAATATTAAGTAGAAAGTGTATTTGGGGGCTTTGAATTCATACACATTAATATTAAGTAGAAAGTATATTTGGGGGCTGTTGAATTGAGCAACATGGAAGGTATATTTGAGAATGAATGTGAATTTGTGGAAAAAACCTAAGTTGAAAGCATATAATATGATGCCATTGTTATATGGTTCAAAAAGTCATATGAAGATGAAGCACATGCATAAGGTGTGTAAGAGCAAGAGTGTAGATTTCTGTGCATGTCTGTGAAACAAGTTGTGTAGTGGTGATGTGTACATGTGTGTGTTTAGAGAAGACTGTGAATGTGGAGAGCAGGACGTAGTTGTGATGGCTTTCTAGATATCATGTCTTCATCTTGAACTATGAATAGCCAATACAAAAACAACAATATGCAATTATTAATTATTGAAACTGTCCTACTAATTGGTTTTGATACTGTTTCATTGCTGTTTCTCAATAAAATAAAAAAAAACTGAAAGATGAGAAAAAACCAACAAATTAGGATAGATTTACAGCTACTTTCTCTTAGTTCAATGAGAAGAAAGATTTGTACTAATATTGTTTAGACAAGATATCATGTCTGCATCATATACTATGAATAACTACTATGAGGAGAACAATATGCAATGTATTAATTATTGTAACTGTCCTACTAGCCTGTTTTGAAACTATCTTATTGTTATTTCTTTCTCAACAAAATTGATTTAATAAAATTAAAAAAAATAGAAAGGTTAACTCTAAAATGAATCAATAAGCAAAAGTTATCCAGCATCATGGATAAAAGGGCCAGGAAAGATCCACTCATAAAGCAGAACAGCACACAAAGGCAGGAAAGGACTTATTAGAATGTCCTAATGACAAGAGTATGAAGCAACAGAGAGCTGGAAAGATGGGGTGCATGCCTCGGAGAAGGCAATCAACAAGGGATAAAAGACTCTTTATGCCGGGCAAGAAGTTTCCATTTTGTCCAAAAAGAGGAGATGGGGACCATTCACAGAGCAGGCAGGCAGTCATGTGGCAGGCTGAGGTGGTACACATCAATGACCACAGCATGAAAGAAAGCAGAAAGAAAATGAAACTGTAGCAAGGTGAAGTCAGTGTTTGCCATCCATTAATGGCAGCTCCTCTCTTTCTGGTAGCTGTGGAGCCCTTGTTCTAAAGGAGACATTCTGGGTGGAGAGGAGGAGGCCAGCAGGCTGCTGCTGAATCTGACCAGCCAGAGCATCCCTTCATCAGACCTCCTGCCTGAGAGTCCCACAGAATACCCAGATGGCTTACCCATTCTGATTTCCAGACTCATCTCTGCTGGCAAACTATCTGCAGTCAAAGACTGGCCTGGCAGAGGGAGGAGACACAGAGCCTGCTGCTGCGTGATAATTACCCATTATCACCATTCATTTATTCCTGGTTGGTACTCAAAGAATACAGCTGAAGAGACTCCCATTCATTGGAAAATACCACAATGATCAGGAGGCAGCATGAAAGCAGGAAACAGAAGATGGATCTGGTGAGAGGAGGAGAGAACAGATAGACAAAAGGAGCAGATGGGAAGATTTCAGTGTTCTCAGGGAGAGCCGGAGGTATGTCTGTGTTATAGAAGGCAAGTGTGTTTGGTCAGGAGTGTGTGGGTCCTGGGAGGCAGCGCCTGTCGGCAGGAAGCAGTGTTGCTTGAGTATATCCATGAGGATCTTTGCTGAGAAATTTCAAACCAGGCACCAGTTTGAAGGGTGCAGTCATCCTCCAGTGACCTTGCCAATATCGCTTTTATTTTTCCTTCAATTAAGGCCCTGGCATGCCACCCCACCCCCTTTTGAAAAGAGCTCAGTTTCACAGCCCTTGGGCCTGATATGCAGCCCCTCTGACATTTTTGCATAGGTTTTTCCATCTGCCCCGACCATTGCAAATCCAATTTCATATTTGGCGTAAAGTAAATCAGTTTCAAGAAATAGCTTGTCACCATCCAAATCAAAACACTCCATCCAAAATGCTCAGTGCCAGCTACAGATCATCAGAAGGGGATGAAGAAAACAGAAGAGATTTTGCTGTTGACAGGAGGGGGTGGGAAACACATCTAAACGCCGTATCGTCACTCTTTGGTTTCTAAATTGCTCCAACTTGGCCCATGTGTTCTGCTCTTCACCCTGCTTCCCTCCAGCCAGCTTCCCTTCTGCTACTGAAGAAGCTTCTAACAGGAAGGGCTACTTCTGAGTGTGAGCAGGTTTGTTCCTCCTGAGTGTCTGAAAGCATGAATCAGATTTTCTGACCATAATTCTGGCCGACCATCACTCTGGCCGGCCATCACTCTAGCAGCCCTACTAGTATCTTGGGAGACCAAGGAGATCCCTGTGGCCCTGGAGTGCAGAGGCATTTTCCACATCTGCTCCCACAGAGGGGCCTTATCTTCATAAAAAATGTCATAAAATCATTACTTCTGTCTCTCTGGGCTTGAGTACTAGGTGATAATCAAAAAAGTTGAAGGACAAGACAACTTTAACTATCCACATTTGATCACCACACACCATCTATCTGCCTCAAATTAGTGCACTGAACTCTCAAATGCATTTAATTAAAGTAAAATATAGCAATAAATAGAAACTCCCAGTCTGCAGAATAGGGTTGAGAATAGGAAGTCCTAAATGCATAAACTGACAGTCAATAAGTAAATCCTTTTTTTTGTTTAGTTTTGTCAGAGAAGGGTATTCCACTGTCACTTAAAAAGGGGGATATAAATTAAGGACCATTTTGTATTTGTATGTTGAAAATAGGATAGATATACAGCTACTTTCTCTTAATGAATAGAAAGATTTGTTCTAATAGCGTTTGTAGACAGGATATTATGTATGCATCTTGTACAATGAATAACTACTAAGACAACAATATGCAATGCATTTATTATTCAAACTGCTCCACTAATGGGTTTTGAAACTGTCTCATTGCTATTAGTTTCTCAATAAAATTGTTAAAAAACATGTAATTCCTAGCACAAACTTATGCCACCTGCAGACAGGTGTTATTTATTTACAAATTTTCTAAAACCTGTGGACTGGGAGAATGCTCAATTAGCAAGTTACCAAATACAAAGTTTGATTTGTTTACCAGCAATGGAAGAGTGCTACCCAGAAGAGGGCTTGGTAAGGTTTAAAAGAAAACAAAAGGTTAAAAAAATAAGATAAACAGTAGGCTTCCCTTATCTGTGTGTGTGTGTGTGTGTGTGGTACATTCCTAGGCCTCCAGTGAATGTCTAAAACTACATAATTCTCTAGAGGGCTTTTGGAAGGCAGCTATGCTCAGCACTATACCACCAACGCAGACCATACAGAGCTTCCGTTGCTCTGTACTTACCTTTGATAAAATTTATAAATTAGGCAGACCAAGAGATTATCTCATAACTAATAATAAAATAGAACAAGCATAACAGTATGAGAAAAGTAGTAAAATTCTCAAAGAATAATAAATCTTGGCACTCACCATATTTTTCCCCCTTTTGAGAATGTTCTAAGAGTTTTTACAATTTCTTTTGTCAACAATTTCCAGTTTCATTACAATTTGATAAGACAAAATACATGGGAGAATTTCAATTCCTTTGTGTTTGTGTAAGCATGTGATCTATTTTGAAGAAGATCTTACGAGGGGAAAAGTAGGGAACCTACATCAGAAAACAACACGACAAAGACAAGCCCATGCACATCAGTTGGAACCATGTGTAAATGGCCTCAATTCACTAGTCAGAAGAAGCGAACTGGCAGAGTGGATCAAGACACAAGCCCCACAATATGCTGTATACAAGAAACACATTTAACTCAAAAGAAAGTTCATATATTGAAAGTCAAAGGATGGGAAACAATGCTCCATTTGACAGGAGCCCAGAGAAAAAGCAGGGGTAGCTATTCTGTGAACTGCAGAATGATCAAAAGAGATGAGGAACATCATTATATACTTAATAGGGGAAAACTACAAGAGGAAGAGATAAGAGTCACCTTTCATTTTTATTTGTATTTTTTATTTATTTATTTTTTTCCATTTATTTTTATTTTATTAAAATACAAACGTCAATCAGACAGTTTCAAAACACCTTAACCATACAGAGTCGATGAATTAATACATAGCAAACTGTTTTCATAACGTTTTGGTATTGTACAAGGTACATACATGATATTATATTTACAGGTTTTTTTATAGCTGAAATTATATCAAAAATTCAATAATTATTTACCTAGTGGATGACCATAGCACTAAAGGCCGACATAACATCCTGTCCAACCACCATTAGTGCAGATCTTGCCTCTCATAGAATTATGTAGAAGCACAGTGTTATCTATCCCAACTGTACTGTCTATACACACACATCATGATTTTTTCTTTCTACAACCCTTCCTTTGTCTACACCTGTCAAAAGTGGGCACTCCATTGACATTCAACTACTTTAAGTACTTGAACTCGACACCACAATCCAACACAGTCCAGCATTCTGCAACCATAGGGAGTTATTTAAAGAAATTGTCGACCATATCCATTTACAGCTCAGCTTAATATTATGGGCTCACAATGTATACTTCATTTTTATACTTTTATACTTTTCTGCTGGATGGTTAAGACCTAGGTAGATCAAAACTTATATACCAACACATGAACTTGATATTTCCTATGTGGTCATTGCAGTCTTCTCAGGGTTTATCTTGTAGTCCTGTACAA
>PVKA01013176.1:13561-55780 GCA_004027165.1 Ctenomys sociabilis
ACTTCAATCTCTTTCCTCTGTGGCTCCACAATCTCCTTGCTCAGAAAATTTGGAGCTCACCTGAGTCTCATGATATTGCAGTACAGGTTCTCCTATGTCCTGAGTCTTCGCTGACCTTGAAAGGCTAGGTCCAAAATGTTGGCTGGCCTTGTGGCTCTTCTATTTCTCCAACTCTGACTTGTGATCTTAGGTTGTTAACTATCCAGAAGAAAAGCTGATTAGTATCCTGCAGGTAGATAGTCTTCATAGGTGCCTATTGTCAATTTCTTTCTGTAAGTGCTATATGCATACTGTTTCATCAAGTGAGAGATCAAATCTATTTATTTTACCTTAACCTCTAGGTTGGTCTTTTAAAGGTATTTTGTTTCTTCTTCTTTTTTTTGCTTTTATTGTTTTCTTTGCTTTTTTGTTGTATTTTATTTTTTAAAGAGAATAAAAAGTAGTAAAAAACAACCATTAGAAACAATGATACTGTGAGAATTCTGTACCTTCTGTTAGCTGTTATTTCCTCCTTAGTTTTTCCAGGGTAGAAGGAGTTTGTACTCTTACTGGGAGAAAGTTTGTGTGGGTTCACACCGAGAGATCTGAAGTTTCAGGTGAGGGAATCCCCCTTGATCCTGCTGTCTTAGTCTACTCACCAAATGAAAGCAACTGAATATATGAGCCCAGTTCATATCACACTAGACAGCAGAACTATTCAGCTGAGTAATGCCAGTCCAAACTCTTATCCTATAGGATTAGGAGAAATATTAACTTGTTATTTTAATCCAATAAGCTTTGAGTTGTTTATGAGATGGGTATCTGAAATAAAGTTCTTTAAAGTTATATGCCAAAAACCACGTTGTGATTTATTGTGAGAAGTAGTTTTTAATGATTCATTAGCTAACAACTCAATCAGGTCCTTTAAGTTTGTGAAAAGTAAAGAACTAGAAACCACTTGCTTCATAAAAAGATTTTTTTCAGTTGTTAATGTTATTTCATTTATTTATCTTCTTTTCCTTTTTTTGTTTGCATTGAGGATTGAACTTGGGACCTAGCACTTGCCAGGCAGGTGCTTATGCCTCTGAGCTATTATGTCACTTCTTTTGAGTTCTCTGACCAAGATTTTGAGTTTTGCCCTTGTCTGGTAGTGATATATTTTGAAATATGTATAACAGTAATAAGACTAAGTATTTTTCTCTGTTCCTTTTTTCTCAAAATTCTTAGGTAGGAGGTGGTAGAATACGATAGTTTGACATTCTCTACCATACAATTATTTATTGAAAGAAGTGACCAAATGAATCCTGGGCCCAACACATACAGCAGACTGTGACACCAGATCTGCCACATCTCTGGGTCTCCTTAACCTAAAGCACAGGGGCTTAGAACTCTTTACTGTCGGAGTCTGAGTTAATGCCTTGGTTCTGAATTTGACTTTGCTTGTGGTACAGACAGGCCACCTGGGCAGTGGTAGTGGCTTCCTCTGGCATCTTATCTTCATGCTAATAAACTGAGGGAATTAAAGGGAGGTCTCCTTCTAACTGTCCACCAGGCCTGGGGCCGTAAGGTGGATGGGGCAGAGAGTGGTCAGCACACTTCACTTCCTAAAGGTGCTGGGATCCAGCCAGTTGTCAGTGCCATGGCACCGTCTGCTGGCATGTAGGGCTTTGGGGTAGACAGCACCGGGGTCTGGAGACTCTGGTATTGCTCTTCCAGCTGCTCATCGCTGAGCCCATGCCAAGCTTGCATATGGCCTGCAGCTCCTCGCTGTCCTTATTGTAGGCAGCCAACAGGAAGCTCCCATAGCAGCTAGCCCAGATAGGTGTCAATCACCACAAGGTCCAGGGTGTCACCCACACCATCCAGGTAGTCCTTCTTCAGCTTGAGCCGTTGTATGACCTCTTGGTGATCTTGTAGGTGGCATTAACATCCAAGGTCTTCACCATCAACCCCGCACAGGAGTCTTTCACCAGCTGTTCTAAGAATTCAGTGATCTTCTCTGTGTCCTTTGTGTCCAGAGATGTGGCGAAGACAAACTCACCCTCCATCTCTACAAATTTCTCCTGGAGCAGCTGCTGGTGTATTGACAGGAGTTCATGGACCAGGTACTCTCCATTGAGGTAGATGAGGCCAAAGGCATACAGACACACCTGCACCTGGACCTTGGCCGCATCCATCTCCTTCCATTGGCAAGTAGTCAGCACTTGGAATAGCTGTATATGCTTCTTTTCTGGGTCCCAAGCTATAGCATCATTGTCCAGGAGAAAGAATGTGACTGAGGAGAGTTTAACCTTGGGGATGTGGTTGATGACATAGGGGTACTGTCTCGTCTTCCTGATTCCTGCTGAAGATCTTCACCTCCCTATCCTCCAGAACGTGGATCTGTGCCCTCTGCCCACTGTATTTGTACTCACAGGTGAAGGTTGCCTCATTCAAGAGTTTCAGGACCTCATGGATGCCCTGAGTGGGATGAGCCAACTTGGGTTTCAGAGGGACCCCTGGGCTCAGCCTGCAGTAGGAGACGCTTCAGGCCATGCTCCAGCAGCATGGGGATGATTCGGTCTAGGTCAGGCACCTTGCAGAACTTCTGTTTCAAGATCATAGCTTGCTCCTCCAGCCACGATTCTCTGGCCTCTGCAGTCTTTCCCTTCCTGGCATCCACCATAGCTGGAGGGAATTCTTGGCCTGGAGGAGTGAGGCTTACAGCCTGGAAGAGGTCAGCCAGCACTGACTGCTGGTCCAACACAAGGTGCAGCTGTTCATACAGGGCCCTGGCAATGAACTGGGCTTCTGAGTGGCGGCAGGCAATGAAACGGCTTTCGATGATGCCCATCTTCTTGGTCATGGAAGCACTGCAGGTAGCCAGGCGCTGCCCTGGAGCTTGGAGAAGACCCCAGTGGTGGTAAGAGGGGCAGTGGTAGCACCAGTCTCTGGGTGCTGCGGTTGTTCTCCACCATTGCCTTTCTCAGCAGCCTCAGCCTGGACAGATTCTAGCTGCCGGCCTGTGGCCTGGGCCACTGCCTTGAGAAGGACACCATCACCAATGCCTAGCTCCAAGCCCGGCTGAGGAGGCCCAAGGTGGTTAAGGGTGAGGTAGAGGACAGGGAGCAGGTCTGGAAGGGCTAGGGCCACCATAGGGTTGGGGAGATAGCTCAGAAGAATAAGTACCTGCCTGGCAAGTGCAGAGTCCCGAGTTCAATCCCCAGTACTGGAAGAAAAAAAAAAAGTGTTGGGCTAGGGAGGTAGCTGAGTAGAATAAATGCTTGCCTGGCAAGTGCAAGGATCCTGAGTTCAATCCCCAGTAACACACACACACACACACACACACACACAAAGACAGGGCCACAAGTTGCTCAGTGTCTCCACTGAGCCCGGAGTGGAGCAGAAACTTCCTTGATCTTCTCCAACGTTCAGGCCACGGCCAGATAAGGGACCTTCTGGCCCTGCCTCCAGCAGGTGTCCTCAATGGGGTGGTAGTTGTTCTTGGTGGGATGGAAGCTCCCTGGGGCTAGGGGTCCCTTGGCCTCCTTCTTTCCTGGAGTATCCAACAGCTCTTCTTTCACTTCAGTTTTGACTGGTGGCTTCTGGGATGTGAAGAAACTGCTGAGGGTCTTGGGCCTCTGGGGGCAGGAGCGCTCTGGCTCTTTTCCTGTGGCTCCTGCATCTGGGCTACCTCGAGTGTGGGAACACTTTTTATGTTTTCTGAGTTCTATGCTTCTTTCTCCATCATTCTTTTCATGGCTTCTCCTCCTTCGTCCTCACTCTGATCTCCCAGGACTACTGAATTTTGGCTGTTTAGGAGATGCAATTTCAATTAGCATTCTAAGAAAATTTTCCAGAAATAACTGCTTAGGGATTGATTCTCTTTTTCATCTCTATATCACAATATCTTCCCATTTTAAAAATGACAAGCATATTTGTCTCCATTCAGGATTATGTGTTTAGAGCACATCAAACTATCAGCCCTTACCATTTCCCATCGAGGACTTTAGGAAAAGAAGACAATAGAAAAATACACAGCCTTAGTGTTCCTACCAGGCCAATGTGGGGCGAGGGATTTCTTCTACAGTAGGAATACTTGCTAATTGGTAAGCAGAAAAACACTTTTTTTTTTTTAAGCAGGAAATTTGAAAATGATAATCTATTTTGTTTCCTTAGTTTAATAATGGGTGTCAATATCTTTTTTTTTAATTATTTTATTTCATTTTGAAGAGTGAAAACAAAAGCCAAAACAAATAGCAGAAACAAAAACAGAAACAGGGTAACATGCAACAATCCCTATGTTACCTATTTTCAAAACAGGTTGTTATATTATATAATTTCATGATCAAATCTGTTGCTCAGATTAGCAGATATAGTTATGTAAGATTGGATAAATAATTGAATATTACCACTTGCTTTCGAGAAACTTAAATTTTTTCTTGTCTTTGTTTTTTATTACTTTTCAAAAAATGTGTTTTAGTGAGAGTATAGTTTTTTTTTTTTTTTTTTGTGGAACCGGGGATTGAACTCAGGCCCTTGCACTTGCCAGGCAAGTGCTTATTATACTGGGACATCTCCCCAGCCCAAGAGTATAATAATAATTGATAAGACAGAAATGGTACACATTTAGAAGACCAAGATGAGAGTTATTCAAGCATGGTGTTTGTATTACACATTGCTGTCCTCGATGTAGTTTCTTAGATCAATGCCTTCTTTCCTTCTTTCCTCCTGCATCCCTCATTATATCCTTTCTGTGGTAGCCCCAGAAAAGAAAAAAAAAAAACTATCATTTGACAGCTCTACAAGCTATTTCATTATAAAACAGATGTTTGAAATCTTTAGTTCATTTCTAAATCATAATTGTGTTATTTGCTTCTTATTGCATTTGGATCTGTGCCCTTTCCTTTCATTCTGTTCAAGTAGGAGAAGGTCATGTTATACAGAGATCATGTTTATTGCCAAACCTAGGGGCGGGATCTTTGGCTCATGCATTGGATAGTTTTAAATATTATGTATTACAGATTTTCATTTTTACCACATATGTTCTCTTTCAATTTACAAAAAATAAAGAGACTATGGGAGGAAACTGTAGGACAGCTCAAGACTGGGGAAGGAGGTTCTGCTGCTTCATTAAGTCAGGAACACACAATTAGACAATGAGAGGTTATTAAGCTAATTATTACAATTAACTTGTATTGATATAAAATATAATGAATGACAACGTGATGTGATGCTTGGGTGATAATTTCATAAGCTCCTAAAAATACATTGGTAAATATAATTTGATATTATTTAGTGGAAGTAGTATTCATAGTGTATTCCTTTCTCACAAAAAGAACCCTTCTGAACTTTTGGGGGCTTGCCCATTGGCTCAGTTGTTTAAATACCTGCTTAAGCAAAGGCAGTCAGACTCAGGATTCTGTGGTTTGACCCCCCACATCCTTATGCCTTACCAGACTTGCCTTTAAGGCAGCCTGAACCAGCCAAAAAAAAAAAAAAAAAAATCCCTCATAGTGTCTCCTTCTTGTGAGAAAAGTGGACTCCTAATACAGAAAAATGAACATATTTAACATAAAATATCAACACAAAAGCTTAGATATTTATATTCAACAAGAACACAGAAGAAAAATCAACCCTCATACATATTTTACAGGTTTTTGTATTTTATCTATTTCCTTTTCAGTGCCTGAGTTATCTCCATTTTCCTACATCAATATGCAGGTAAAGAGGATACAAAAGATGAACTCTTTGGAGCCAGGAGTGATGGATTCAGGAACTTGGTCTGGAAAACCTCTTTCAACAAGCGCAACTCTTTGTGCTGTGATTTTTTCCATTGCCTTCTTATAAGATTCAGAGTGAATGCTTAGGAGTATAGCTGATGATGTGTCAGAATTAAATCCTCATCTGTAGAGAGATCACAAACACACATCATGTGGACAGACATTCCTTCGTACCAAAGCCTCAGAGGCTAGCTTGTTCTTAGAAGGGGTGATGATGTGGTTCTTACTGCTCTCACGATTCTGTCTTTCCGGAGAAAAAAACCACACTTGCTTACTGGGAAACTGAGAGAAAATGAGAAACAGATAATGGAAACCGTGCCTTAAAACCCTGTACTGCATTATTCATGTTTGGAGCTGTAGGTCAGATTTGTCACTGGAAGTTGACAGAGAAAGTTGAAGGTAGGAGGAAAATAAAAGGCATATTTCCAATCTTGTATTTGGCTCAGTTAAATCAATAACTTTAAAACAGATGCCCTTGTGTACTTTTCTTGAATTTCAAGAATATGATGAGATAATCAGAACAATCTGACCTAGAATTATGTAGCATTTATTTATGCATTTATTCAATAAAAGTTAAGTGTTATCTGTGTTTCAAGTTATGCTATTTCCCTGAGCCATAATCATAAAATGTGGAGTGAAGATCCACAACACAGGAATCGTCAGGAGACATCTTGGAGCTGATGTCCAGGGATTCTGGTGAAGAGGGAAAGGTAGTGACAGCAAAAGGGTAAAGCATCTGTGGAGAGTTTGGATGGGAAAGGCATGGACAGTGGAAAAGCAGAAGATCGTGGGGCACAGCAGTAGCAAAAGCAAAAGCAGAAATGAGGTTGATAGAGATAAGCAAGAGAGATAGGTAGATTATGCAACACCTTTTTTACTCATGATTAAAGATTAGGATTTTCTTATTTAAGTAGAATGCAAAACCATAGAAAATTTTAAGTGATTTTTTATCTGTTTCTAGGACAAGGATTTAAAATTTATTATTATTATTATTATTTTTTTTTTTGCAGAACTGGGCGGGGATTGAACTCAGGCCCTTGCACTTGCCAGGGAAGTGCTTATTCTACTGAGCCATCTCCCTGACCCAGTGCTTAAAATTTTATGTCATGATTTTTGTACAAATATAAGATAAACACGTGTCAAATATAATACTTAATTCATTAATTAACAAGGAAACTAGTAAGATGTTTTAAGTGGTTCAAAACAGAATCCAAAGAGTTAATCCACATACAAGATATCAGATTAAAATTTGATGAAATTAATTAGCAATAATTTAGATGATTAATTGGCCAATACCCATCAAAAATTCATCTTTTATATTTTCAGAGATGTAAGTTTCATTTCTATGGATGAGAAGAGTTTGCTTTATCATCAGTTTTGTGCAGGTACAACTCATGGTCTAGATCAAAGACACCAGAAGGCTGAGATAACCTGGACCTGTATGTTATATTGTACACCAGTAATCTTTTTAAAAAATCTCTTTCAAATCCTTTAGAATTATTGTTGACACCATTCACCTTGAAAAGATAGTTTTTGTTTTGAGCACTTGGTATGGAAAAGAGGATTATTGTAGTTAACTTCTAAATCCTCAGTGATTCTTACATTTTGGTACTGTAACATCTGTGATTATCTCTCCTTAACTGTGTGGCCTAATCATTCACTTCTAAACAATAAAACAAGACAAAACTGATATGCTGTCATTTCTGAGGTTTCTGAGTTTCCTTCTAGTGTGGGCATTCTCTGCTGTTCCCTCTCATTCCATCTGGTGAAGCCCCATGCCATGATAGAAGCTCTCATGTAGTGAGAAGGTGCGGCTTCTGTTTGCTAGTGGTGTGGGTGACTTGGGGTGAGCCTATGGATTGACTGAGGCTTGATAATGTTTGGTAATTGGGCTTGAGACTGCCTCTTCCTCTGATCTATTTGGATAAAACTGTGGACCCTGCCAGCATCTTGACTGTAACCTCATGAGAGAATATGAAACAGTGAAACATAGATGTACCCATGGCCCTGATTCTGAGAAAATGTGAGAGAAGAGATGGCCTTTTAAAATTTTTTTAGATAATTGGCTACTCAGCAACAGAAAACTAATATAAGAGACCATGAATTAATCAATGATTGGTGGACTAATATATTTAAATATATCTTATATGGGGAGTTGTGTAATAGTTATTAAATTTTTTTTGTATTTAGTATAGGGCCTATAGGGTCTCACTATACAGATCGGATTTGTAGTCATCCTCTTGTTTTCAGCCTCCCAAGTGCTGGGATTATAGGAGCATGCCGCCAGGTCCAGTCTCAATTGCTGTCTCAGTACACCCTGGGGGCGGGGCTGGCACAGCATGCTGGGGATCGAACCCCAGCCACTGCGCTCTGCTTAAGCAGGTGCTTTAATCTGCTGAGCTATCTAGTTGGCCCCTTAGATTTTTCATTCTTGTATGAGTTTATTTTTTTTCTTCTTTTTTTTTGGTCTTTTTGAGACAGGGTCTCACTATGCAGTTCAGTGAGAACTTAAGCTCACTTTATCGCTCAGGGTGGTCTCGAACTCACAACAATCCTCCTGCTTCAGCCTCCTGAGTGCTGGGATTACAAGCATGCGCCACCATGCCTGGCTTTGTCTCTTTTAGTATTGCTCATTTCTTTTCAGTTATCAAATTTTTAAGCATATAATTCTTCATTATATTTTCACATAACTTTTAAATTTTTGTTGTATTTGTTGTGCTGTCATTTCTCTCACTCCTTCTGACAGGAATCTGTCTTTTTTCTTAATCTGTCTAGTTTGCAGTAGCATTTTTACTTATCTCTCTATTTCTACTTTCATATCCTATCAATCTACTCCATCACTAGTGCCCAAAATGGTCTTTCATAATTGTAAATCAAATCTTTTGTCCTGTTTACAAACACTGTAGTATTTAATTAGGATAAAGTAAAAATCTCTTATCTTGTCTAACAAGATGACAAATAATCAGATCTTTGGTTTGCTTTTAAATTTTGTGCCAATTTTATTTCATTCAAAATGCTTCTAGTTCATTAGTTGCTTTTCTAGCTCTTCACTGTGCTGAGTTTTTTGTTCCTGGGCCCTTGCATATGATGACTTCTATGTGAAACTTTGTCCCCTTTCTTTTTTTTGCATACTAGGGATTGAACTCAGGACCTTACACTTGCCAGGCAGGCTCTTATGCTGCTGAGTTATATCCCTGGCTCTCCCCCTGTTTCTTAAACTATATAAATTGTATTAATAATTTTGATAGTAGTTAATCACTTTATAGAGATTATCAAATCTATCTTATTATTTATTGTAGCATTTTTACCCCTTACAGTACATATTGTGAGGTCGTTTAATCTTTACTAGACAGTGAACTCATATTGTACATTAGTTTCAGAATATTGTATACATTAGAAAAAATCAACACTTCTGATACCCACAGATGTTTTTAATAAGGCATTTTTAGTAACATAAAACATTGAATTGATCTCATACAATAATTCTCAATGTATAATGTATAAAAGAAACACCTGAATCTAACATTTTCCAAGCCTTGCCCAAATTAGTGTAGATAATACAACAATTGTTCATGTCTTCTAATTTATGTCTCTAATTCTCTTGGTAGGATAATTATAAATATTCCAATAAAAATATATAAAGCAAAACATTAGGAACATTTAGGTATTCTTTCTTTATTTTGAAAATTTTCTTCCTATTTTTCCACTGGCCAAGTGATTTCAATGCTATCCCAGAGAAAAAACACTTTACTCGTGGTTCATTTTGCTTATCCACTTAGCAGTCCAATTACCTAAATACAGGACCTAGAGAATAATCAAAAACTGAGTAATTTTCCTAAGATAATAACAGAAAGTTTAAAACAATAGTTTTGTCAAATTTTTTTCAATATGGTTGAAATGAGAACAGTGCTAGACAAGCTCTGGATTGTCCGTACATAAAAAATGCTGGTCAAGTGACACCCAGGATAAACTCCTAAGTGGGTGAACCAAGAAATGGAGATGGTATTTTGGAATGTAAGTGAACATGATGTAGCCAGATATAGCAAGTTTGCATACTTAACTCTATGTATAAATGATTTCTCGCTGGCTGAAGTAAATCCTTAAATACTTGGAGTTGACTACATGTTTTCATTTCCTTGTTGACATTCCAGCCTCACAATTTTCAGTGGGAAGTGCTTAATGGGAACATGCTCTTGGAAGCTGATTTTGCATTCAGAACAATCACTCTTAATTAATCAATGTTCTCCCCAGAAAATATGGTTAAAAGAATAGATTGATGATTCTACGACAGAATATTAGAGGAACATTTCAAAAACACCCTAAATAAAGCTCAAATTATCTATTTGTGTTTATACAAATCTTAGTGAAATACTACTTATGAATTCTGGTATTCTTTGTTTAACTATAGCGGGTTCAAGGAGTTCAAAGAAGTAAACTTTTTGAGTTTTTCTATCTAAAACTGGAATCTATAAAATCCTTGGTTCCATCTTGGCTGCAGAAATACTGAGAATATTCTGTTTATTCCTAGAAGTTTTTAATTCCATATCAGAATTTATTAATCTTTATTTCCTTTATTCCTTCTTTATTTTCCTAAAGAATGAAATTATCTGAATTTTGTTGAAAATATTTCAAATATCCTTAAAATTTGTGACATTTAAAATAGATTCTCACAAAATATTTAACCTTTGCAATGCTCAGAACATTTTACGAAAATATTAATGTTCTTACTATAATACACATTCCCCCAAACTGGAGAGATTATGTGATTTTTGCCAGGGCACAGACAATACAAACTGAAGTAAGATTTAAATCCAGGTTTATACTCAAACAAAGCCTCTTTTCTTTTAGCAGTTCTATTTCCTTCTTTTGATTAGACCTGATGAATCAGAAATGCAAGGATCTAAATATCAGGGGTAAATTTTAAGGTCCTATTAATGTGTATGTAGAAAAAATAGGAATTCTGTGCTGTGGTTTTCAATGTACTTTGAGACCTTTTCAGGTTATGATTTTATGGATAACTTATAACTTATCTCTGTGGGTTACAAAGCCCTTGTGTCTTCTCTTTGGAAAATTCATTGCAATCATAGATAAATTATTTCATTTGCTTTGCTATAATTAAAGGGATATTTTCAGGGCAAAAGCTACAGAGACACCAGCTACACATAGCCTTCCTTCCTAGCGAGAGCTTCTGAGCAATAGTCAATAAAGGCAGTGTGCTGACTGTCACTTTTCATTCTGCACAGTGTCTGAATGATTTTCTACTTAGGTTTGCTCTCTTTTAGTGGGACAGAAACCATCTTTCCTATAAGAGCGGACAGGTTAGATTGCCCCTTTTTTTCTTATGCCTTTGCTGTCACACTCACTTGTGAAAGATCTTGAGGAAACATCTTGAGGAAAGATCTTGAGTCATGACAGAAGTGATGGTGAACTGGTTTTGATCCCAGCGGTGGCAGAGGTCTTTGTATTGTCTAGGCTCTAGTGTAGACTTGCTAGCAAGGCTGGACATTAGCAATAGCTATAAAATCATGTGCTCTGTAGAGAAAGTGCAGCACTAAAAATGGTAGAATTTAGTTCTTGGTGCTGAAAGTAATGATTTCCTTTTCAGTCTAACCCTGTGGCATAATTTTATTCATTATGATTGGGAGACGATAACTGTAATACAAGTAAGAACATGTGCTTTCTGGGATACCTTAAGAATCTCTACATATGGGACTGGGGAGATAGCTCAGTAGAATAAGTGCTTCCCTGGCAAGTGCAAGGGTCTGAGTTCAATCCCCAGTTCCACCAAACAAACAAACAAACAAACGAACAAATAAACAAACAGAAGAATCTCTACATATCAAAAAGAAAAAGATGAAGAGCTTAACAAAGACAATAGGTGAAAACATATACATCAAATTCACAGAGAAAACCCCAAGTAGCATATAAATACAGCAAAATTGTAACAATGAGATTATCTTTCTGAAAATTAATTTTATTGGTACACTTTAGATATACCTAATAGCCACATTCATCATACAGAATTAGTACCTGTATATAATAATTTTGATTTTCCTTTTTTCTCCAATCCCTTCTCCTCCCTCCAACTTGTCTTCTGCCTCATTTACAAAAGGTTTTTTTCAGTTTTTTCTTCTATTTTCTTGTGTCTTCTGTCTTGCACATTAGCAAATATTATTTAATATCAGGTATCTCTTAAGAGTCCATAACACTGGGAAATATTTTTAGTTAGACATTACTTGTTGGGGAAATAGAATGGCATACCATGACTGGAGAGATGTTAATACCTAATTAAGTTGAAGCTATACATTCTCTACATTCATAAATTGTACTTGCTCAAAGAGTTTCTACGTATAAAAATACTAAGATGTTTCAGGAGATAAGCACAAGCAAATTCACTGTGGGTACTTTTGCAATTGAATAAATGAAAATATTTCAATTATCCATTAGTCAAAGAACTGAAAACTGTCGCATATCATTACAGTAAAATACCTTACAGAAATGAAATGAAGTTCAAGTAGTATTTATTCAAAGTTGATAAATACTGAATCATTGTTGTAAGGAAACTACAAAAGTTTTGTTGAAATATTTTTGTATAAAAATTAAAAATACCTTAAATGATTATGTAAATTATTAAACCATACTTTTATATGCAGTTAGTGTATGAAAACATATTCAGAATAGTGGCTGCTTTTAAGAGGAAAGGATAAGAATAATGGGGAAGGTAGTTATTCTTTAAAAATGAAAAAGGAGGGAAAAGCAAAATGGTTAAGTGTTGGTGTCAGCCTAAGCATTGTTGTGAATAACTATTTGCTATAGAGTTTTCTTTTTTAAAGTACATTATAAATGAAACCTAAAAAATTGTTTAGGTATCTGAGCTCAGTCAATCAAGGGTATTAAATTCATTATTAATAAAACTATAAAAGCCTTCTACTACTAGGCAGAAACTCACTTTGGTGGTTTTATTTTTATCATTATTCCCTACTTGAAAGATTATACTCAATATGTGCACAGTAATTTAAGAATATATATATATTATATATATATATATTATATATATATATAATATATATAATGTTCATTATATGTAAATTATATAGAGGTAAAATACATGAAGACATATGACATATATATTTTTTGTTTCTGTTGCTTACTTAGGTAGTACAGAGTTGATATTTAAAAAAAATCTGAGTGTGAATCAGATATTTAATTTATTTCATATGCAATTTATTTTGTTCATCTAAGCTTTTCTTTAACTTGAGAAAGATATGAAACTCAATAATAGTTCAATAACTCTTTGGAGACTCAGAGTTCTTATACATAAAACTTGAATGCCATTAGTAATTTATTTGGACATTAATAAGAAATAGAGATCATTATGAGTCTAAAAGTTCTTTTTGAACTCTAGAAGCTTTGTTAAAACAGATGTTAGCATTTCCTTTCTTATCTACTTTTAGTGTCCTTAGGCTAAAAACCAAGAGATCAATATACACATTTAGTACCTAATGTGTAAAGTATAAAATCTGTTACTGTTGTCATATCTAAATAAAATAGTAGACATTTCTCAATACTTTTTCTATATAGAAAGCCATGTTCGGGATTTCACATGGAAAATAGGCTCTGTGATTCATTTTTAACCATCTAGAAAGAAACAATAGACTGAAGACAAAGTAATCTCATACCAACACTTTAAAACATACAATCAAAGACAAACGATTTCCTAGCAAACCTCAGGAAAGGAAAAACGTCTTCAAAATTTTAAATTTCATAACAGTATTTTTTTACAGTATGTGTCTTTCAGAGACAATTTTTCTCTTTCACTGTTTGGGGGATATTTTTGCTAGATAAGGAATTCTAGGGGAGGGGGAGAAGGTCAGTGGAATAAGTGCTTCCCTGGCAAGTGCAAGGGCCTGAGTTCAATTCCTGGTTCCACCAGAAAAAAAAAAAAAAGGAATTCTAGGTTTCTTTCTAGACACATCATTTAAACACGTCATTCTGTTGTCTCCTTAGCTCCTTAAGTGTCACTGAAAACTTAGTTGTTAGCCTTCCTGTCACTACCCTGGCAATATCTGATATTTTAAAGGTGTTTTCTGGGATTCTCAGCAGTTTGGTTATCATTAGCCTTGGGGTAGTTTTCATTGTATACTTGGCAGAAGCTTACTGAACTTCTTAAATTTGTCTTTCATTGGCCTTGGATATTATCTCTTAAGCAGAGCTTCTGCCTTAGTTTCTTGCCTTCCTCTCTCTGTCCTTCATATTAAATGAATGTTAGCATTTGACTGTGTTTCACATGTCTCTTGAGCTCTATGTCCTTTTCTCTGCATGCTTCAGGTTGTGTATTTTACAGTAATCTGTCTTTGAATTCAGGATTTGTATTTTGCTTTGTCTCACTGCCCAGCACCTCTGACTACTTCGTATTTTCAGAGATGTTTCTCATATCCAGAATGACCACTTAGAGTGCTACTTCCCCTAGAGGTGGTTCGTTCTTTACTGAATTACAGGAGGAATGGATTGTCTCAAACCAATCCAAAATTCACTTCGGTATTTTTTTGGGTTGCAGTTTTAGAGAGCCAACTTGTGATTTGGCCCCATTCCTAGCCCCTAGGTTTGTGATTGATAACCTGGGAAGTCTCCCTATTTTTCAGCCTTAAAAATTGTAAGATTCAGTTGCACATTTCATCTTTTTAAAGAGTAATTTGTTGGTCTCCTACGTTAAGAAACTTCAAAATCCAGCAAATGTCTTCAGGAGGATCCAGGGAATGTTTGAAGCAGGTCTCCTGCCACAAGTCATGTTGTTTTCTGTGGACCAGAAGACCGTGGGAGGCTTTACTTGGTTTCAATCCCAGAATGCCAGGCTCAAGAACTCAAGATTCCTCAGATGGAAAGAGACTGTTAGTTCAAAGTGACTTCTAATACATCATTCTCTGAGAACATCAAAGGCTTTACTGATATCCCTTTTTCAGTGAAATTCCTCTGCCTAATCCAAACTGGATTCTCAGCCTACTCTTTTAAGCAGCAAATTCTCTCAGGGACAAAAACATCTGAAAACTTTCAGCCTATTTAGGTAGGACCAAGTTTTAGTCTCTCATTCTCTTTATTTCAGTAGTACTCTACAGGGTTTAATAATATGATTACTGTAAGTCATCTTATGCTTTCTAGCTGCTATGGTTGGAGGATTGGTCTGCTGCTACCCAGTGCACGTTATTCAGAAATGGAAGTCCTATGCCATAATTTTATGTTATGTTTCTGAGGGCTTCAACTTGGGTTTGATTCTGTAGCTTTTTCAGTGCTTTACCGAGACACAGACAGACTCTTATAATCCTCACTATCTCTATATTCAGGCTGAATCTGCTTCTGTGGCTTACAACAAAGAACCTGGATTACTCCAGTGGAGCTTGAGGATACAAAATAAAAATTGTTGACAGAATCACTGGTTTGGTTGGGATAAAGGTGTAGTGTGTATAGACATTTCAGGGCTAGAGACAATATGCACCTCTGTGATTGTCAGCAGCATGTACAGAGCTTAATGCTCAACAGAGCAAACCGGAGCAGTCACATCTTTGTTGATATTACTTCAGGAAATGTAGTGATAAGGTAGACCAGGCTCTATCTGAGCAGATAAAATGAACAAAGAGATCAGTTTTCTAACCAAAATGGATGACTCACCACAACCAGAAGAAATCAGAAGAGTTGCCACTTCTTGCCCTTTTCTAATCGGAAATTTAGATCTATCATCTACTCAGACTTCATGTTGGAAAGAATTTGGAAGGAAAGCAAAAATCTGGAAATGAGTAATTATTCTACATAGACTATTTCCAAATAAAGCCGTTAGGATACATTTAGTTGGCACATTTGAGAGCCAAGATGAGGTAAGTAATTCAAAACACAGAAAATCGTATTTTTGTGTGTCTGAGTATATTGACTGTAGATTTTAACCCCTAACAATACATGGTGAGACATAATCTAATGTTGCTGCAGCTTTTTTATTCTTTGGCTATGGGAGACAAGAACTTAAAACTTACTTTAATGTTATCAAAAGCATATATAATTTTATTAAACCTGAATTTCACTAACAAAACCTTTTCCTTGTTCAAATTGCATTTTATCTTGGATTACAGTGAACAGAAATTTTTTTACTATGAATTGTGTGATTAAGAAAATATTCTAAAATTATCCATAGTAAGCTTGTACAAAAGGAATACATGAACTATACATAAAATACCTAAAGTTTGAGTAGGATCTTCAATAGTACTGCTTTTAATTACTTGAAAAATGAATCTGGAATTTCTTTCAGCCATCCTACTTCCAAAAATTATTGATGAAACAGGCAATGGATCATCTTTCAGTCCTTTACTTTAGTCTGATATTTTTTAAGAAGAGAAGAGAAAATTATAACAAAATGTAACTTCCTTTTTACCTAAGAAGCTGTCCGCATAAGAGACAGACTAAATATAAATGTGTGCACTCCTTTGTTTGGCTTCTTTTAGTTTTCAGAGAATAAAAACATAGTTTATATCAATGAATAGTTTATTCTAAGTGTATGTTATTTATGGAAGGGCCTGGACTTAGTGGTGTATGGATTGAAGACTCCCTCACTCCGTCACCCCAGCCAGCTTAAAAAATGCTGTATATATCTCCTTCTGCTGCCCTTGGATAATGGCTCAGGAATTCCACAGTGGTCTTTTTTTTTGGTTCTGATGATCAAATCTTAGTGACTTTTAGCTCTGAGAGTTTTCTTATTTCTAAGGAGCACACTAGGAGTCCAGTGAAGACTAGAATGAAGTTTTCATATCCATACCTAAAGATGCCTTCTCTCTGCCCATATCTCTAACTCTAACAATATTGATTTCTTCATCTTCATCTCATATGTACATTTTAGTAAAAGGGAGATTAGGAGAAAAAGGATAACACCGTTTACTTAGCAGGGGTTTCTTCTTTGGTTTGCATCATCTGAACTTTGAGTCAAAGGCTGCCTCTTTAGAGTGATGTGTTAGAAGTTTGATCTTAGTGCCCTTTTTCTACCCCTAATATGCATACCCTGGTATGTATATGTGTATCAGTTGCTGATATACAATGTGGTTTATAGCTAAATTACCTTTGGGCAGTGCCCACTTCTATTTTAGCTTTGAGGAACAGGGAGCTATTTAAAAATATCAAGGAGGCCTTCTGGCAAGGTAGAGGCTCTCACAGTAGATTTAAGTAAGCAGCAATAAAGATGCTGTATTAGTTATGGGAAAGTGAGAAATAAGTTCCTTCTCTCCACATTTCAGTTCTAAGACTGGATAATTCATGTCATTCTATACCTTTAGCTTAAAAATGTGCATATTTGTAAGGAGATATAGGAGAAATGCAAAAAGTAGATCTGAAATCTAGGCCCATGGGAGGCAGCCTATTGGTTGGCTTGGAAGGAATGTTTCCTCAAATATTTACACTAATTAATTTTTACACACATACATAATTTAATGTTACAACTTATTGAATTCACTTTTTGTTTCCTCACTGTTAAACTATGAAAAAGTGTAAAGATTAGGTAATGTGTAGACTTTAAATAAGGTTAAATTTATTAGGCAAAGGGCTTCAAACCACTTTCTTTTGGAGAATATTTTCTTTTTACCATATTTTCCCCATTCCTTATAGGTTGCCAAAAAGCACTTTTGCACATTTTTCCCCTCAGAACATTCTGCTGTGTAGACTGACTCTGAAAGAGAGTTTTTCATCCTTAGCTTTGAAAGCAAATTCCATGCATCAAACTTTCCTGTGGAAAAAGCCAGATATGAGTACAGAGTAATTAAATGACTGAAATAAGAAACACTACATTTGACCATGTGCGTGGTGTTTCTCCTTCCTTTTGGGAATTTATTTAAGCAGCTGATAACTTGTTTTTGGAAAGAAAATCTTCCAAAGTATAAAATGTATTTATCATCCGTGTGTCATGGGGTATATTTACTTGGGAGAGAAATTCAGACTTTTTAGACTGAAACAAATAAGTAAAATATTAAAATAAATTCACTGAAGGCTCTCCGGATGGTTAAAAGATGAAATATTCAGTTTTATAATCCTTAGAAGCATGTTTGTCTCTGTGTATATATATGCAGTACTTTATTATCAGCATTTCATATGAATATTAGTTTCTAATAAACTTTAACCGGAAGTATATTTTGGTATCTGTGAAAAGAATAGAATTCATAATATTTTATAGTTTTATTTCTTTTAACTTGAACCCAGTATCTTTCCAACCTTTAGCACCTATTCCAATGCTATTATGAAAATATTAGTTGTGGAATGCTTGTATGCTAGAGATTGCTTACAGCCACTTACATGTATTTAGTCACTTCATGACAATAATGTTCTTTTCGTTTGTTTTTGTATTTTTTTTAGGGAAGGGTCTACAGGGTGTCAGGGTCTCATTACTAAATCAGACTCATAGTGATCTGCCTGTTTATGGCCTCCCAAGAGCTAGGATTAGCATCATCACACCCAGTCTCAATTGCTGTCTCAGTGTGCCCTGGGGGTGGGGCTAGCATGGCACACCCCAGGATTGAACCCCTGGCCCTTGTGCCTGCTTGCAGCTACTTTAATCCACTGAGCTATTTGGCTGGCCCTTGACAATAACATTTTGAAGTAAATAGTAGCATAAGTTTTTTAGATGAGAAAAATGAGTGACAAATCCACTGAGTTATAGTGCACCACATGACTGGAACCAGGACACAGGTGTCATAATTCTGTGTTTCAAGAATTCTGGTAGTTATATCTCAAAATTGTGATTAATGAAATATTACAATACTATAACTCTAGATTTTTTAATATTGTGATAATCATGATGGCATTTAAAAATTTTACTGAGAAGGGGCCTGCCAAATAGCTCAGTGGACTAAAGCTCCCGCAAGCAGGTACCAGGGCCAGGGGTTCAGTTCCGGGGCCTGTCCTGCCCACCCCGGCCCTGGGGCATGTTGAGATGGCAATGTGGATGGGTATGGTGTCGCTCATGTAATCTCAGCTTTTGGGAGGCTGTAAATGGGCTGATCACCAAGAGTCTGATCTAGTAGTGAGACCCTGAACACCCTGTAGGCCCTTCCTTAAAAAAAAGTACAAAATTAATAAATAAAAAATAAAATTTGACTGAGAAATAATTTACAGAAGAGTCATTATTTTCATAGATTCTAAGGATAAAATTCAGTTGTCTTTAGTATGTTCATTATGCCTGCAGCCATGGCCACTGCTTAACTTGGTGGCACTTTACCGTCCAAGTCAGCAAAAGGACCGAAAGAGAAAAACTACATATTTTGTCCTACTTCAATGAGAAGAAAGATTTGTACTAATAGTGTTTGGACAGGATATCATGTCTGTATCTTGTACTATGAATAACCACTATGAAGACAACAATATGCAATGTATTCATTATTGAAACTGTCCTACTAATCGATTTTGAAAGTGTCTCATTGCTATTTGTTTCTCAATAAAATTAATAATAATAATAAAATGGACCAACTGACAGCTCTTCCCATTCCTCCCCAGCCACCCACTGCCCTTTGTCCCCTGGCAGTGTATTCTCTTTCTGTGAAGTTTCCCATTATGGACAGTTCTAATGGAATCATACAATAGGAAGTAAAACCTTCTGCTATTATTTAAATCATACTCCGAAATTTGTACTTTTACTTAATCTATTTTTAGTCTCCAGATGTTTTCTTTTGAACATTTTATTTTTAGATACTTTTATTGTTTTATGTTTGTGACACATAATAAATATATTTATACTTTTTATTTCTCCTTCTGCTCTACTCTCCATCACCTCCCCTAATCTCCAAGTCCTCCTCCCATCTCTGCAAATTGTACCTCCTTGTTTTCCATAGGTTATCTTATCTTTATTTTAGCCTTCAAATTAGTCATGCTTCAGATTTATATTTCAGTATTTGATGGATTTCACCTAGAATTATGGTCTCACATTGTGTCTGTGTACTTGCAAATGCCTCCGATTTATTCTTCTTTGGCCTGAATAGTAATTCATTGTGCATATGTATCTTTAGCCTCTCATTTGTTACTGTTATCCACTCACATAGGTTGCTACTAAGATTTAGCTAACTCTTCATTTTAAATTTTAATGAGATTAATTTTTAAAAATATATTTAATGTCTATTAGTTTTATAAGGTGTTGGGATTTTTTGTTTCCTTTTTGTGAGACAGACTTGTCACATCGGTCAGGCTGGCCTCTTGCTCACTGCAAAACCCAGGCTGGCCTTGCATTCATGGTGATCCTGCCTCAGGCTGAGTTCTGAGAGTGCAGGTGTGCACCGCCATGCCTGGTGTGGCTCCCATGATTGATTTTGATCGCATCTGTTACGTCTGTGACCCTGTCTTACCTCCCACCCCTTACTCTTGTTTAAAATAGTCTCTCTCAGATAAATCTTTTGCAAAAATAAAGAGAACCAAATGATGGAGGGAGGGGAGAGAGATGGGATGGAAGGGGATGAAAAAAATAATTAATATGTGTCATGTACTTGTATCAACAAGGAATGTAGTCATTACGTACTGCAAACACATTCCAATCAAAATAAAAAAGAAATTAGTGATGTAGGTGGCATGTCCTATCTGCAGATTGTTGTTTATTTTCTGAATTCCCCAGGATTTTAAATAAAATTTCGTGATACTTGTTTGAGTCTGTATTATTCCACTTAACATAATGCTGGCCTAGTCCAACTACTTTTACTGCAAATGATATAATAATTAGCTTTCTTCTTTATGGATGAAACATGCTCTCTTTGGGATCTATACACATTCCCTGTATCCATTCATCTGCTGATGTGCACCTAGGTTGGTTCCATGTCTCGGCTACTGTGGATTTTACTGCAGTAAACTTAGGTGTGCTCACTTTAATTCCTTTGGGTAAACAACAAGGAGTGGACTGATTGGTCAAATGACGGCTCTATTGCTAGTTATTGAGGAAGCTGTGTAGTGATTGCCAGTGTCTATAATAATTCCCTCATTCCATGTTTTTCCTTTCATCCTTGTCAGGGTTCGTTGTTTTCTCACATTCATCAACAAACAATCATTCTGGCTGGGTGAGATGGAATCTCCTTGTAGTTTTGATTTGCATTCCCTAATGACTAAAGATTTGAACACTTTTCATATACTTGTTGGTCAATTATTTTGGCTTTTGAGAAGTGTCTGTTCAATTTGTCCATTTATTGATTTGGATTTTGGAATTAAATTTTGACTTCTTTAAATAGTCTAGGTATTAATCCATTGGAAGAGTAGCTGGCAATGTTTTCTTCCATTCTGTGGGCTGCCTCTTCACTCTGACTAGTTTTCTTGATGTGCATAAACTTTTTAATTTGTTGTAGTCCTGCTTATTGATTGTTGCTATCGTTTCCTGTGCTGTTGGAGTTCTACTCAGGAAATCTTTGTTTGTTCCTATGGCTTGTGTGTTTATCCTATTTTTTTCTCTATCAGCTTCAAAGTTTCAGGTCTTTTATCAAGATTTCTGATCCATTTTTATTTGATTTTAATACAGTTGAGGGATAGGGATCTAGTTCAATCTTGTGTCTACCAATTTTTCCAGCACTACTTGTATTTGTTTTCTTTCCTTTTTTCAATTCTTTGTCCTTTTTCTCTTCTTAATTTCTTATATGTTTCTTTCTTCTTCCAATTTTGCATGCATATATGTGGTAATATGAACAATTATTTTGAAGACAATACTATGCATTACAACAAATACTGTGAAATTCATAGTATTTTGTTTAGTGAAATTCTCTATCACTTGTAATTTTTGTTTTAATACTATTTTGTACTCTCTTTAAAAAATAAAAAAAAACAGGCTGTCTTTAATATATAACTTTGGTTCTTTCATTAAGGATAAGGTGGTGGTAGCTGGGTGTGACCATTAATCCTAATTTGTAACTTTTTTGGATTAAGAAACAAGTGGCAGGTTAGAAAAGCACACTCTTGGACCTGTGTGGGTGGGTCATGAAGGTGTGACATTGAGCACAACATATGGGATGTATGGTGCCTAGTGTATTGCTCTGCAGCACCATCCCGCTGCTCCACTTCTAGGTTACCATGAACTAAGCAAATTTGCTCTGCTGTGCAGTTCTTCCAAGATGTTTTCGCTAGATTCTGCCAACCATGGAGATTCAGTCGTAGGTGGCGGGCATTGTGCCACAATGACAGGAAACCTAACTGATACATCTGGGATGTTTTCCATGTCTTCTATCTATCCTAATGATCTGCTATCAATTTCTGTGCCACAGCATGCTGTTATTCTTGCTGTGATTTTGCAGTTCAATTTGAAATTAATATGATGCTGCCTCTTGCCTGATCTTTTAGTTTAGGCTTATTTTTGTTATTCTGGGTCTTTTGTTTTTCTGCATGAAAGCTAGTTTTTTCCTCTTTTTCTGTAATGCTCAGGATTGAACTTAGGGCTTTTCCAATGAGTTGCACTTCCACCTATTTTTTTTAGGGCTCAAAAGGTAATGCATCAGAGCTGATGCGTTAGATACTAATGTTTTAGATTAGATACTCCATTAAATACTCAGTTGTGTTATGCAGATTATTCTTTCTGTATATCCTTCTCTCTGCATATTGAAGAGTTGATTTCAGGCCTCCTGCATAGCCCAGTTCACAACACTCATATTTTCCACCATTTCCATGGTCACTCATTCTCAAATTATTTCCTTCTTCATGAGTTAAAACCTCTATTGATACCTACTGCTATATCTGGCCAGGGTTGTTTTCCTAGTCATGTGAAGAATGCCACTGCAATTTTGATGGGAATTTCTGTTAATTGGTAGGTCTTGCTAGGTAGTATCGATTCTGCTGGTCTGCGAACATGGGAGTTCTTTGCATCTTCTGCCTTCTTCAGTTCTTTTCTTTAATGTTCCATGATTTTTGCTGTGGAGGTCTTTCTCCTGCACAGTTAGGTAGCTCTCTAGAGATTCTTTTTTGGAGGCTGTCTTACTATTGAATTGCTCATATCTTGCACTGTCTTCTTTAGTTCATTTAGATCTTTATTTTCAATACCTTTGAAGTCATTAATAACTTAAACTTTTTAAGTCCTTTGTTCAACATTTCATCCACATTGATATCTTTGCATTGAGTTATTGATTAGCTATTGATCATTTACTCAGGGTTTGTTTCTTTATGTATTTAGTACAGGGTCTGCAGGGTCTCACTGCATAGATAGGAACTGTAGTGATTCTTCTGTTTTTAGCCTCCCAAGAATGGGATTACAGGAATGCGCCACCACACCCAGTCTAACTATAGATCCTTTAAGGAGTCTTGTTGCCTTGCTTTTTCACACTTTTTGTGTTTCTGTATTATGATTTCTACATTTGTCAGAATGGTAGTAATTCCTCTACTTTTATATGAGAACCTTCTTAGGCTCCAATCTACTTTTGAGGGCATGATCCCCAGTACTGCTTAAAGAGGAAAAAGAGAATTATAGCAATGGTGATGATAGAAAGACAAACCAAAAATGAACATACAGCAAGAACCAATGAGAAAGCTGGGTGTGGTAGAGCACGCCTGCAATCCCAGCACTTGGGAAGCCGAGGCAGGAAAGTTGCTGTGAGTTCTAGGCCAGCCTGGGCTACAAAGAGAGTTTAAGGCCAGTCTTAACTGCACAGTAAAACCCTTTCTCAAAAAGACAAACAAAGAAACAATTACAAGGATAAACAATATCATCATTAACAATAGAAAATAAAAGCAGCAATAATAACAGAGTAAACCAAAGAGCTAAATGTTAATAAAGGGTAAAAGTAGTTTTAAAGTAATAAGAAAATTTGGAAGGATAGGTAATTGAAAAATGGAGAAAGTAAATATTTTTTTTAAAAGATGAGTATGATGAATAAAGTAAGATTAGAAAAATACAAGCAAACAATTTAATATTAGGTAAAAGTTACAGAAAAAGCAATAAACATGAAAAGGGAAAAAACAGAAAAGAGAAAATACAAAAAGGGAAAAAAACAAAAACAATAGAAAAGAAAAATGATGCTCCCAAATTTCTCCACATTAAGGTTCTTTTTTTTTTTTTGTATTTTAGGGAAGGATCTACAGGGTGCTCAGGGTCTCACTACTAGATCGGACTCATAGTGAGCCTCCCCAAAACTGGGATTACAAGCCTGCACCATCATGCCCAGTCTCAGCTGCCATCTCAGTGCGCCCTCGGGGGCAGGGCCAGCCCGGCAGGCCTGGAGATTGAACTCCCAGCTTCTGTGCCTGCTTGCAGTCACTTTAATCCACTGAGTTATTTAGCCAGCCGTTACATATCAAGGTGTTTTAATGTTTGGTTTATTTTCTTTTTTTCCCCACCTTTTTTTTGTTAATGCATTTAGTTACACCAATTTAATGGGCTTTACTTTGGGATATTCCTACATGCTCACGACATCCTTTGATAGTTTCCCCCATTACACCTCTTGCCCCACCCTGTCCCCAGTCGCACTTTTGGGGAGCCTGTCACTGGGCTAGGTCTTTCCCAGACTTAACCGACCCTGCCATAGTAGCCCTGATGACGTCTGTGATGAAGAAAGAATTTTCAGAATGTACCCGAAAGAGACGGGAGCGGGGTTTATTAGAACGCACAGTACACTCTCACAAGGTGGTGCTGGTGCTCACAACAGTGGGAGGCACCAGAGTGGGGCACTGAGTACATTTATAATAGTCTGTCGAGATGAGATCTAGGGAGAAAATGCTCTGTCATTTCTTCCTCCTCCGAAAGCTACCAGCCCATAAACAGGTTTTTTTTTTTTTTTTTAAATAGGTGATTTAAACATTCTCTGAATTCCTTCAAACTTTTGCTTACTTTCTTAATTGGGCCAATTTATGGCCTTTTAATGATGGGTCTAGGGCCTGCCAAATGGCTCAGCGGATTAAAGCACCTGCAAACAGGCTCAGCGCCTGGGGTTTGATCTCCGGGACTGCCATGCTAGCCCCGCCCCAGGGGGATGCTAAGACTGGGAGGCTGTAAGCAGGTGAATTACTATGAGTCTGATCTAGTAGTGAGACCCGGAACACCCTGTAGACCCTTCCTTCAAATACAAAAAAAAAAAAAAAAAAAAAAAAAAGACAAATGAAAAGCTGGGTCTTGTGAGGAAGGGCATTAGTATGGCTGAGGACTGTTGACTTTAGGATTGTCTTTATCTCAGGCCAGGCTCCTATTCCTTACTTTTTCAATTGAGCCAATTTAAGGCCTTGGCTAACTAAGTTACAGTCTTCTAACAGAGCACAATTTTAAATTATGATTTCTTTATTGTCATTTTATATATTTTTTATTTCTTCTGCCCTTTATCAGGGCCATTCTAATGTTCTTTTTTTGTTGTTGTATGAGTGTTGTAAGGTGTCTTTCAAGAAATTGGTGCATTTCATTTCACTTATCAAATTTATGGGAATGTGACTGTTCATAGTATTTTTATCCTTTTTATGTTTATGGGATCTGTTGTGATCTTTCTTTCATTTGTGTGTCTGGTTTTTTCTTTTTTGTACTATTTTCTTTTTCCATACCAGGAATCAAGCTTGGGGCTTCACACTTCCTGCTGAGCTATGTCCCTACCCCCTTTGTTCATTTCTGATATCCCTATTTGTTACCTTCTTTTTCTTAGTTATGTTGATGAGAGTATTACTTATTTTATAAATCTTTTCAAAGCGCTTGTTTTTGGTTTTGTTGTTTCTCTTGTCATCTCCTGTTTTGAATTTCATTGATTTCTACTCTTTTCTAAATTATTTCCTTATTTTTCCTGCACTTTGGATTTAATTTGCCCTTACCCCTCCTCTTTCTCCCTCTTTTCCTCCCAACCCCCGACTCACCATGTGTTACTGGGGCCTGGGCCTGTGACCTATCCATCGAGCTACATTTCTAGCCTTTTAAAGATTTTTAAATTATGAGGCAGGGTCTTATTAAATCAACAAGTTGCCTTGGCTGAGTTCAAGCTTAGGGTCCTGTTAGCAAGAGCATATTACCACATGTCGCTGCTCCATTTTAGTTTCCTGATATTAATTTGCATTTATTTCAGGTTTTTGTTTTCTAATGTATGCCTTCAAAGAAACACATTTCCTTCCAAGCTCTGCCTTTATTACATCCTAAAACTTTTGATAAGTTGTTTTGTATTGAGTGAGAATCTTTATTTCTTACAAGTTATTCCCTAGATTATTTGTTATTTAGACCCATCTTATTTAATCTCCATCTTTAGAGTTCTCAAGCTATATTTCTGTTATTGATTTTCTTGTCTAGCTCCACTGTAGCCTGGGACAGACATTAAAAGTTCTCTAGTCTTTTATTTGTTGATGCTTGCTTTATGGCCCAGAACACAGTCTACCCTGATGAGTGCTCCATGTGAGCGCAAGAAGAATGTGTAATATGTTGTCAAATAAAATGATCTACCGATGTCGACCATAGCCAGATGATTACTTGATTGATGATGCTGTTGAATTCTGTCCTTTGAAAATGCTTTTCTTTTTCTCTTTTGCCCTTTAACTTATGCTGTAATTCTTTTCTTGAGAGCAGAACATAAAGTACATGGTAAAAGGTCCTGCTGGTGAATAGGCCTTTAGTAATGTTCTAGGGTGAGTGAGCGAGGGGAATAGTAATGCAGCACAGGGGTGGGGGTGGGAGGGGAAGCAGTTCATGTGTTCCCCAAGTTCAGGCCTCAATCTTCCAGTGAGCATTGGACTGTGGATGGCAACGGTTACACCTGTTTCTCAATCCCCTTCTTTCCCCATGGGTGGGACAAGATCAACTTCAGTGAGCTGGAGTTGGGTGTTGTCTTTCTTCCAAGTCAGTTGGGTGCAGATAAAAACCCTGGCAAGTTAGGCTGTGACTCAACTGTTTTTCCTGAGGGCAGCTTTTAAGAACAGAACAGTCTGATGCTTTTAAAAATGGTTCCTTTTCTTCTTGTCTACTGGAAGCATGAGTGAATTTTTCTCCAGTAGTCACTGTGAAAGCTAAGTGGAGCTCCTAGAGGTGAAAGTCACAAAAGGGTGGGGGCCTCTCTGTTACTGGGGCCCCTGGAGTTTTTAACATTCAATCTGTCAACACCAAGCCTTCAACCAACCACTTGTCAACTGTAGTTCATGATTTCCTCCCCTGGCACTGCTGCCTGCTGAGGTTCAGCTCCTGGCTTTCTTTTTTGGCAAATTGTGATAGTGTTTTTCCAATTGTGTGTGTGTGTGTGTGTGTGTGTGTGTGTGTGTGTGTTGTGGGGTGAGGTGTTCATAGTCTGTTTTGTGAATACTGTTGTCTTAAGTATCTGTAAAGAGTAACTGTTTTGAGCTGTTCAAATTTTAACAAAGTGATGATTTCCAAGCTTTTAACATGTGTCTCTGGAAATTGGAACTCAATTTATTTAATTTCAAATTTGAGTCTACTTGCAAGCATTTTCAATCTACTATTTGGCATTTTGAACAAATCTCTCTTAGGCTCCATAAATGTGAAGAGATAGCAGCCTATGACTCAGAGGTGTTAGAGAATTTGGAAGGAAAATTCCAGGAAAGATTTCTTTTGTGAATGGATGCACTGTTTACCCAGAAGCAGCAGCAGATCACTTTGCAGGCTGATTGTGTGAAGCAGTATTGGGAGATATTTATAGGAGGTGAGGCACTAATGATTCTGGTTTTTGGTTGGATGAAGCAGATCATTGACAAATGCACTGGGACGTTGACATAGTGATTGACCTGCTTATCAAAATACAATTAGGAGTATAAAGATGTTTTTAATGTGGGCTGTGGGGAGTATGCCTGGAACGCAGGAGATTTTTTTTTTTTGAGTACCTTGTTCAGTTTTTGTTTTTTAAGAGGAAAAGAAATAAAAACAAATAAGAACAAAAACAAAAACAAGGCAACATAGAACAATGAAAATGGTGCAGAATTTCAAAACAAGACTAGAAAATTAATAACCCAGGAGAGATCATCAACTAAGAAACCTTAGAAACTATTGTCTGAATTACCACATAAATAAGAAATATAGCTTAGCTGGTGTTTTAGAATAGTTTCAGGTGTCCTTATTAGAAACCTAGAGTAGCTGGCATTACGGTAGTGGGCATTCTCTAGCAGCAAAGAAGTTGCTATTGCATGTGAGAAGGCTGTAAAACTTTTGAACAAAACCTGCCTGTGGTAGTTTGTAGTCTTAGGAAGAGGAGCAGAAAAATTGAATGTTGGTTCTTTACATTGGTTGATCTTGGCAAGATATGAGATAAACACAAATAAAACTATGTGTATTTATAAGCAGAAATGAAGGGGAAGTCCATAAATTCATAGACTGCTTTAGATTTTGTACAAATTAAATTTCATTGTACATAGTCTTTCATTAATTGCTCATTTTGTTCAACATTGTTTGTGACATTTAGCTTTCTTATTCTGAATAACTGTAATTTGTTCATTTTTTAATGAAATATATTATTTTATTGTGTGTATATATCTCAGGTTTCTATACATAGAACTGTATATAGGCCATATGTCTAGGAATAAGATTATTGTTTAGTAGAATGTGTACCCTTGAAGTTAATACACATTCCAAAATGTATCATTGTATATATCTGCTAACCTTTTATATATGTTCCTTTTATTCCATATCCTCTATCAACACTTGGTGTCACTCTTAATGTTTGTTCATCTAGTTGGTATGTGATCGTTTGGTTTGAGTATCTCTTGTTGCTAATCAACTTATAAAACTTGTTATGTTTATTCCCCTTAAATTTCTTCTCTTATGAAATGCCTGCTCAAGACTATTGAGCATATTAAATTGAACTTTTTCTCCTTTACACATTAATTTGAGACACTATGTATTGTGAAAAAATCATATATATATATGATATATATATGATTATATATATATGATTATATATATATGATTATATATATATATATATATATATATATATATATATATATATGCTGCATACTCTCGTTTTGGTTTGTTTTTTTACTTTCTTCAGGTGTCATCTGATAAATGGTAATTCTTAATTACAATGGAGCACAGTTTTTGAATTTTTGAAAAAGATTTATTTATTTATTTGGTACAGGGTCTCACTGTGCAGCTGGGACTCAGAGTGATCCTCCTGTCCCAGCCTCCCCAGTGTTGGAATTATAGGCATGTGGCCCCACACCGGGTTTCAGTGGTCAGCATGATATGGGGCCAGCTTGGCATACATTGCCATGGATCTAACCTGGTCTCTTGTACTTGTCAGGCAGGTGCTTAGACAGCTGAGCTATCTCCCCAGTTTTTGAATTTTTAAAATGACATTGATTGTTATTCTAGATTATTTTCTAAAATGTCGAATTTTTTTTTTCTGTTTAGCAAGCGAACCTGTCTTTCTTTAGTTTAGGCATTCTATATGAGGCAGGGTCAAGGTGTATTTTCTACCTACGTGACTGCTGCAGTACCTTCTAACAGGAAGGCTGTACTGGCATGTCAACACTATAAGTCCCAAGTCCATATGTGTGTCTCTTAGGCTTTTACCTATTTATTGCGCTATTTGTATGTCTTAATTTTTAATAGAATGATTCTTCTGTCTCTTCATTCTCCTTTGCAATTGCCTTGACCTTGTTTTATATTTTTATTTCCATGAAAATAGACGTATAAGCTTCTTCAACAGTTTTTAAAATTTTTAAACAATACAAAATAGTGATAGCAAAAAAGAACATTGGAAACAATACAAAATGTCACTAAACAAAGTAATGGGAGTTTAATAGCTGTTTTTATGTTAAATTAATTTGTGATAAATTACATCATGATATTGATATTCGAAATCATAGTATTAATTTACCTCTTTAGGTTTTCTTTAATTTATTTCATTGTTTTACAGTTTTAAGTGTAGTACAGTACACATGTCTTAGTAGGCTTGTTCCTGGGTATTTGATATTTTCAATGCTTTTATAAAATATATTTAAAAACTTTTTTTGTGTGTGATACTGCAGTAAAAATAGGGAAAAGATGCTCAAGCAAAAAGTGAATGAGATCATGAAAAACAGGTTCCAAGCAACTGAGTCTGTGGATTCCAGGAACTGCACACAGCAGAGAGGACTGCTGCTTCTCTCAATATTTTAAAAGTGACATTTTTGTTATTAGAAAGTGTTACTTAGAAAATGCAGCTCATCAGTATTAACTGCCTACTGATTTTATAATAATTTACTACAAACTTCAGTACTTTAAAACCACACAGCTTCATTGTTTTATTCTGCTGGAGACCAGAAGTCTAAATTAGATTGCTATAATCCTACTTCTTGTAGACTTTAGGGTAGAATCTGTCTCCTTGTGCTTTTTCAGCTTCCTGCAGCTGCTTCCCTTCCTGGCTTGTGGCCTCATTGCTCCGACCTGGCTTTCACTGTTATCCTCTCTCCTTCCTTATCTCTCTCCTTCCTTTTTTTCCTCTCTGTTATTTGTAACTGGAAATCAATCTCCCACATAAGGCAGGCATGGCGCTCCTGAGCTTTACCCTGGCCCTGTTCTTCCTTTCTCTTATAAAGGTCCTGGTGATTACACTGGGCCACTAGAAAGTCCAGGGTAATCTTACCATGTCAAGCTGCTTAAATTCATCACATGTGAAGCTCAAACTTATAAAAGGGTGTTTATTAGTTCACATGACTAAAGCAGCCAGAGGAGTATGTATTTCAGGAACAGTTTGATCAAGGAGCTAAAATGGTCCCTTGTCTGTCTCGTCAGTCTACCCTTCTGGTTTCATCGTACTGTCATATTGTATCCATATGGTTGCCTGTACCTGTAGATCTGTAACTTATGCATGTCAAAGGACAAAAACATGTCTTTTAGGTAGTTTTGTGTATAAATGCTAGGATTTAGTGTAAGTTGGAGTTAAATTGTCCATTCCCAGAACTTGCATGGTGTGCTGAGTCATAAGTAGTAGAAATGGCAAAGGACGTGGGGTCTTATGACTATAAAAATGGAGTAACGTCTGGAGACCTTACTGGAGAAGTCCCTTCCAGGGGTGCTTCATGTTTCCAGAAAATGTCATATTCTCCCTATTTTGTTGTGCTCCAGTAAGATGGTTTTCATGGAAGAAACTTTGCCTTTTTGTTTTAAAATATTTTTCTCCTTCCTCTTGTTTATCTGGATCTCATAATTATAACATGCTGTATATCTTTCCTTTCTTTCTGGCAGTAAAGTTTTCCCCATCTGTTTTTTATTGAATGATGTTGAGAAAGCCACATTTTCCTAACTAGGAGAGCTTGCTATGCCATCCTGTACATTTCTGTGCCTTCTGTTGAACATATTCCTATTTTTAGGTTTGCTGGGAAGATTTATGCATATGACTGCCAATATTAGCCCTTAAAACTAGTTTTTAAATAATTTAAAGTTACACTTATGCTTAAGCACTTTTCCATGGCTACTTAGGGTAATGTCTAAGTATGTAAAACTTTAACTGATGCAGATATGCTCTTTAGTGTTTTATGGACATAATAGGAGTGAGTTTGTAGTTTTCATTAGCTACATAGTATTAATAATATGCTATTATTATAATAATACATACAGAAAATTAAAACTTAAATAGCATTTTTCTGAATGTGGCTAAACATTTGTCAAAGATAATTTCTTAAAATTGAAGGGAGATGGCTCAGTAGAATAAGCACCTGCCTGGTAAGGGAAAGGTCTGCATTCAATCCTAGATACTGAAAAAACAAAACAAAACCAACAAAACAAAACAGCTTTTAGGGCCAGCCAGGTAGCTCAGCACCTGTTTTGGCGGAGTGCAGGGGCTGGGGTTCCCAACTCCAGCTTGCCATGCCACCCCACCCCCACATCAATGGAGACTGGGTATGGTGGCCCGCACCTGTAATTCCAACAGTTGTGTTGAAAACAGGAGAATCACAAGTCTGGTCTATGTAGCGAGATCCTGTACACCTTGTAGACTTTGTCCTAAAATCATTCAAAAAAAGAAAAATTGAAGCATCTACACCAGAAAAATAGAAAAAAAAAATCATTTAAAAGCCTACACACTGTTATATGGCATATCCTTATACTCTGCAGTTTCAAATGATAAAGCAGGAGAGGTGTGTTTTATAAAGAAGCTCTACTGTTTGAGTACACTATAATCCTGATAAGCTTTAGTGAAAAAAGCAAGATTACTGGATCATTACTGATGGTACTTTCCTTTAGGCACATTTTGAAATACAGAGGAAAAGCTTTGGTATTTTGGGGGATAAACTTGTGGTTTGATTTTGTAGTCTCACATAGTAATTAATGCTTTTTTGGTTACATTGAATTGCGAATAAATTCATGAATCAATAGTTTACCATTATTTCCACTTTTATGAAGATGTAACGTTCTTTTGTTTTAACTTTGAGTTGCATTCATCCAATTGTTTCATGAAGATCAAGGCTGATGATGAAGGGCCTTTGATTCATTTCACCTTCACTAGCCTGTGCCTGCAGATCATCTGGTGAGTGGCATTGATTAATAACTTGATGTGTCGGGGCCAGGGAGATAGCTCAGTGGAATAAGCGCTTCCCTGGCAAGAGCAAGGGCCTGAGTTCAATCCCTGGTTTTGAAAAAAAAAACTTGATGTGTAATAGATGAAAATCTTATTAGGTCCCCTCTTGCCCCTGCTAAGATGCTCTGGAGAACTGGTAGGAGAAAACATTTGCAAAACTCTCTCCAACTTTTCTTATTTAACCATCTACTTACAACAATCTCTTGCTTTGAGGTTTTTTAAAATAGACTTAAGATAAGTACTTAGTTTATAAGCCTGACTCCAACAATTACTACCATATGGCCTTGGTATTATTGAATTTTTTTTGTGCTCATTTTTTCTTATCTGTAAAGTAGGTATTATAATATAATTTTGTAGGCCTATGGTTAGGAGTAAAAAAATTATATTCATTATACTTAGTATTCTGTTATTGTATAGTAAGTATCCTAATTATTGCTATGGAATAAGGTACACTTTTGCAGGTAAAAGTCAAGGCTCAGGGGTCAAACTTGTTGGATTTAACATGATTCTTCCTATGGGCAAAGTACTTTATCTCTCATCAACTGAGTCATACCTTTTTTATTTCTGCAGTTGATATAATAAAAGTGTCAAAGTATAAGGTTATTTGAAGTTTAAATGAGATAATATATTAAAAGCAGCTAGAGTAATGTCTGGCATATGTAATAACTGTCAAAATATAACCTTTAATTATTATTAACAGCATCTGTGTTGGATTATAAACACCACAAAAACACACAGAAAGCATACTTAATTCAGTTTGCCTAGATTCTAAAAGAGACACTGCTATGGTCAAATACCTCCAAATAATTAGGTTTCTAAATTTGAATTAACCATGCTTTATTTTTTAAATTTCACCATCCAGTACTGTGGCAAGTGGTTTAATACCACTAGCAAATAGAAGTAAACACACATGTACTAAATCTGAAACAGTTAAACAGCTCAGCCTTGGGTTAGATTAGGCTCAGCGCCAAGAGAAAATGGATCCTGAAACAGATAAATATTTGGATCCACAGACAAAGAATAATCATGAAGGAATGGGTTTTATGGAAAGAAGGACCAAAGGAGAGTCTCCAAATAATCCCCCAGCTCAGACAAGTGTGTATTTACCTCAGAGTCACCCCATCTGCTGGGGAAAAGCACAGGAGACGGTTACAAACAAACACAGAGTTTATACCAGAGAGCTTGGACTCGTGCAGTGCTTGAATTTACATATTGTGTTAAGACAATCTAAATAGAGAGCAAATATTATCATAAAAGATATAGTCGGTTTACATATAGATGAAGCATGAAACTCATACATTGTTGATTGATCTTTGAACAATCACAGATCCCAATTTCTAATCTTTTGTAATTGGTATATTAGTACTAGTGTCATGAAGCCAAGCTTCTCCATGGCAGGCAGCGTGGGAAGACTGAAATCCCCCTGAACCCAATGTGTTGGTTATAAACTGCTGGGACAAGGGAAGGGAGCAAGGCCAGGCCAGGGGCTTAACATGATAGGGATCACTTGTGACCAATGCTTTCTCATCTTCAACCTTTCAGACACTCTTGCTGTTTTATTGCTTCATAATGGGGGTCCTTTTATCCTAGAAATATCTTAGGAGGAGCAGTAACAGAGAGTCATTTAGTTCGAAAGGAAGTGAGGCCGTAATTCAAATTTACCAGGAAAATGTAACAGAAAAGGTAAATGCATGGGTAAGTACAGAAATCCTGCTCACATTTTTTCTTTTCTTTTTAAAACTCTTTAAAAGGGTTAAAAACAACAGTTATAATACAATATTGCTTAGTTTATAGCATATATAGAGATAATATAAAATATTAGCCCAAAGAGTGGGAGAGGAAAAGGAGGTGTATTGGAGCAAAGCTTGTTAAGGTTCTTCTGAAGTAGACTGTGATAAGCTAAAATGAATTTTCATGCTCAGATCAATCACTAAGAAAATAGCTATAATACATAGTAAAAGAATTAAGAGAGAATTTAAAATGGTTATATATACATTTACACAAATACCTACACTATAAAATTAGGCACTACATAAAGAATTCTGGATCAAAATAATTATAAGACATAGAAAATACATGGCATGCTGGCCTCACCCGTGGGAGCACTGAGCCAGCCACCAAGGCCAGGTGTGGTGATGCACACCTGTAATCCCAGCGCTGGGGAGACTGAAAACAGATCTACACAACTGAGTTAGATACTGAGACCCTGTACCAAATACATAAAAAAGACAGACGGAAATAAATACAATGTAGGCATAAGTCCAAACACATTGAACATGAGTGGATCAAACAGATCACTCAAAAGACATAAATTTTTAGATTGAATAAAAAAAACCAAATGAGACAAAAATAAGCTGTGTGTAAAGGACACATTTTAGAATTAAGAGCATGGCTTAGCGGCACCTGGCCAGGTAACATAGGGGCTGCCTGCAGGGTGGCCGGCAGGCCCCCAGCCAACCAGAAAGGTGCTCCGGAAGCGCCTCTCTCACCTCTGACCTAAACTGGCTGGATCTCGTGGCCCCGCTGCAATTCAGGCCCACCATGCGCCTCAGCGATGCGGACTCCCCGCCTCCAGGGGGAACCACCACATTTCAGATACAAAGACAGGGCTATGTTGGAAGTAAAGATCATAAAAAGACATCATGGAAACAATTATCAGAAGGGCACCACAGCAGTTAAAATATAGACAAAATAGACTTCGTAGTGAGAAACTGTACTGAGGAAAAATATTATGAAAGGGATAATATAATCAGAAAGATAAGGCATTCGTTGTCACATGTGGGTCTGATTTATTTCACTTAAAATTATGTTTCTAGTTGCATCCATTTATTGACAAAAGATTCAGATTTATCTTGTAGCTGAATAATACTCCATTGTGTAAAAATACCATCTGTTCTTTATCCATTCTTCAGCTGATGGGCATCTGGGTTGTTTTCAGTATTTAGCTATGACAAATTGTGCTACTATAAACATAAATGCACATATGGTATGGTATTATGTTTTCAATTCTGTAAAACTACCTGGAAGAAGAATAGCTGGATTCAATGGGACCTTTAATCCTAGCTTTTGAAGGAATCTCCACACTGATTTCCATAGTGCTTGTACCAGTCTGCATTCCCATCAACAGTGCAGAAGGGTTCTTTTTTCTCCACAGCCTCTCCAGCATTTATTATTGGCTGAGTTCTTATTGTTAGCCATTCTTTCTGGGATATGTGGTTTGTATATGTTTGTTCCCCCAAACCCTCATGCAGTCATTGAAGCACAGTTCTACAGTTTGATTAATTCATGAACCAAGGCTGGGATTATGGGTCTGAGTACTGTTGGGATTATGGGTGTGAGTGCTACTCCCAGCCTGAGGTGGATAATCTGAATGTAACATAAGAGAGACAGAGAGACAGTCTGTCTTGTTTTCTCTTGCCACTGCTCCTGTCCTTTTGCTCTCTGCTTTTTGCCACCATCATAGAAGGCTGCTCTCTGCCATGTGCCACCCTGGCTTGGAGCCAGCTGAGTATGGACTGAAACCTCAAGTAACTGTGAGCTAAATAAACCTTTTCTTCTTTCATTTTGGGTGTCAGGCATTTGTTCCAGCAATGAGAGAAGAGTAACTGGACATGGGATGAGGTGGAATCTCAATGTTGTTTTAATTTGCATTTCTTGAAAAACCAATGATATCGAACATTTTTTTATATTTATTTGTCATTTGTATTTCTTCCTCTGAGAAGTTTATTTATATTTATCTCAGATGCCCATTTTTGGATTGGGTCTTTGAATTTGGGGGACCTGATTTTTTAAAATTTTTAATAGTTCTAGATAGAAAACCTTTTTCAGAGGGACAGTTGGCTGTCATTTTTTCCCAGTTTGTGGCTTTTCTATTCACTTGTATTGTCTCCTTAGTGTGAGAACCTGAAAGAGAAAAATGGAACCTGAAGGGTGCAACAGATACTGGGAAAAGAGAATGAACTTATTCAAATGGAAAAAGTTACTGAGTTAAGGAGAAGAACAGGAGAGGAGAGAGGGGAAGAGATTTATCTATGTGGGTCAACAGTTTGGTTTGGACAACTATCCTGTGCATTTCTGCTGGTCTGTGAAAAGGAGCAGTTAATCCTTTAATTTGTTTTGTCTCATTTCAATTGTTTGTACTTTTTTCTCTTCTTAATTTCTTGTACATTTGTTTCTTTTTTCTTTTTCCAATTTTACATGCATATATCTGGTAATATGAATAATTGGTTGGAAGACCACACTGTGTATTACCACAAATACTGTGAAATTCATATTACTTTGTTAAGCAAAAATTTGTATCACTTGTAATTTTTTTGTTTTAATTATAATTTTTACTGTTTTTTAAAAATAAAAAAATTAAGAAAAAACATTTTTTGGACTGGGAAGATAGCTCAGTGGAATAAGTGCTTGCCTGACAAGTGCAAGGTACTGAATTTGATTCCTGGTACTACCAAAAAAAGAGAAAAAAGAAAAACATTTTTGGTCATGGCTACCAATACAGCCCTAATGAGGCAAAACATAAAAGAATTAAAAGATAAATAGGCACTTGAAGAAAAAGCTCTAAATCATTTATTGTCAATAACTAATAAGGCAACAGAAAAAAAACAGCAAGTTTACCAACTTGAACATTGTAAAATAGGTAAATTCAAATGATCTGGCTTCTCCGTGACACCAGAATACCTATTCATTATAAATGCGCATGTAAAATTCTCCAAAATATCACATATGGTAGGCCACAAAACAAGGATCAATTAAAAATATTGAAATCAGAAGTATGTTTTCTATTTTATAGAATAAAATCCTATTGTACTAATACTGTTTAGATAAGATATAATGTGTGCATATCGTCCCCTGAATAACTACGATGAAGACAACAATATGCAATGTATTAATTATTGTAACTGTCCTACTAACCTGTATTGAACCTGTTTCATTGCTATTTTATCTTTTTTCTCATTAAAATGAATAAAAATTAAAAAAGAATAAATCTTAAATAGAAAATTTATTTTAATTTTTGGTAATGGGAATCGAATTCAGGGCCTTGTGCTTGGCATGCAGGCACTTGTGTGACTGAACTACATCACCAGACCCTTCATTTTTCTTTTTAATTTTTCTTTTATTTTTGTTCAAAAGTATTTTTACTTGTTTAGAATAATTGTCATTCTGGTCTTCTAAGTGCATACTGCATGTCATGACATACCAATTATTGCCATACTGTGTCTGAAGTAAATTTTTTTAAAAAAGGATAATAAATGAAAAAAAGAGACATGAAAAAAAAATGCCACAGGACTTTCCTGGTACAGTGATGTATATGGTTAGATTTCTAAATTTCTGTGTAAAATATGTAATTGTTTATTCATATTTTTAAAAATATTTTAAAAATTTTTCCCATATTCTACAGAGACTTAAAGTTTAACATATCAATACTTGATGGAAAATGTGTTCCAATTTATGCCTAAGATGCTTGATATTCAGACAGATAATGAGGTTAAACCCAACTGCATATGCAGTAGAGTAATAATAGGCTTCTCTTCTGGAGGGTTAACAACCCAAGTTTGCAGACCAAAAATTAGAAAAAAAGAAAGGCTACAAGGACAGCCAACATTTTGGCCCTAGCCTTTCAAGGTCAGTGAGGACTTAGGACATAGGAGAACCTGTACTACAACATCATTTAACTCAGTTGTGTCCCAAAATTTCTGATCAAGAAGATTATGGGGCCACAGAGGAATGTGATTGAAGATGTAGAGTGTACCTAAGAAGAATCACATGGAGAGAAAACATTCTCTCAGGCTTTCACAGAGAGCAAATTGGTGAAGTAATGGCCATGATTCATCCACATGCCTAACACTAACAAAGGGTGTATAGAGTTTTTATATGAGTCCTGAGGGGACTTGACTGACCTCGTCAGACACAAAAATTACATGTTTTGTTATATATATCTTGCTTTATCTTGATCTTAACCATCCAGTGGAAAAGTGTAGAAATGAGGTATGAAAAGTGCAACCATATTAATATGCTAAGCTGTGGAAGGCTCAAGTCATCAGCTTTGGACATTGCCAGTCCTGGGAATAATCCACTACTATAGTGGACTACTGGACTATATTGGACTATTTTGCTGAATTCATGCACCTACCATATTTGGATGGCAATGGAATACCCATCTCTGACAAAACTAAACAAAAAAAGGAGATATAAATGAATGACCATTTTGTATCTGTATATACAAAATAGTGGCCGAGGAGATGGCTTAGTAGAATAAGTACTTCCCTGGCAAACACAAGGGCCTGAGTTCAATCCCTGGTTCCACCAAAAACAAAAACAAAAACAAAAAAACTGAACAAATAATTTGCCAGGGAGATGGCTCAGTGTAATAAGTGCTTCCTTGGCAAGTGCAAGGGCATGAGTTCAATCCCTGGTTCTGCAAAAAAAAAAAAAAAAAAAAAAAAAGAAAGTTCAAAATAGTTAGGAGAGATATATAGCTATTTTGTTTTACTTCAATAAGTAAGATTTGTACTAATAGTGTTTGGACAGGATATCATGTCTGGATCCTGTGCTATGAATGACTACTACAAAGACAACAATATGCAATATATTGTGTTGTAATTTTCCTACCAACCTGTTTTGAAATTGTCTTGTTGGAATATTTTTCTCAATAGAATTTAAAAAAAAAAAACAGAAGTATGTTTTCTGATTGCTATGGAATTTATGCCTCTACAATGGTATGAAAAATCAGAAAACACTCTTGTATATTTCAAAACTAAATAACATGCCTTTAGATAACCCAGCAATAAAAGAAAAAAGAAATAATAGAAATTTTAAAATATTTAAAACTGACATGGAATAAAAATGCAGCATATCAAAACTTACAGGTTTCTTAATTGCATCAGAGGAGAAGAAATGTCCCAAATGAGTATCCTATTCTTTTGAACTAGGCACCTAGAAAAACAAACCTAAGTCCAAAGTCAACATAAGGTGGACAATAATAGTTACAAAAATCAGTAAAATAGAAAATAGAACAATATATTTCATCAATGAAACCAAATCTTTGTTATTTAAAAACCAACAAAATTGAAAACCTCTTAGCTAGAACAGCAATGAAAATAGTAAGAAGGCACAAATTTCTACAATAAAAAATGGAAAATATGGCATCACATTTGACTGTATAGAAATTTAAAGAAGAGGGGCTGGGGAGATGGCTCAGTGGGATAAGCACTTGCCTGGCGAGTGCAAGGGACTGAGTTCAGTCTCTGGTTCTGCCAAAAAAACCAGAACAAAACAAAACAAAAAAACAAAAAAGAAATTAAAGGTAATGTTATAAGTAACTCCATAGCAGCTAGTGTGTCAACTTAAATTAAACTGAAATTTCTTAAAGACAAAATCCCAAATCCTAAGTAGCAGATGATGTTTGGGGATTGTTGGGTATATTTGCCTTTTATTCCTTCATTTTGGCATGTTGAAGCTCCCAATGATCACCCAGACTGGACTCAGCATGGTGCAAAGAGCAGTAGGGTACAGGTCAGCAAGATTCCTGCACCATTGTCAGGGGTGGAGTAGGAGCTGCCAAGACTCTTGCTCCTGGTGGGGAGACTGTCCCACACACTCTTCCCCCACAACTGTAGCGGTTGGAAAGTGAAAGACCTTAAAAAAGAAAAGGGAAAAAAAAATCAAGTGTGTATATGCACAAGAAAGCTAAAATGATTGTACTACTAATTTCTATCAGTTTTTTGAAGCAATCAGTTAATGCTTAAAATTTTTATTTTGACCAATTTTACATGCTTATATCTGGTAATCTGAGCAAATGCACTGAAGACAATGTGCAGTGTAACAACTGTTGTTGAATATCTACCATCTTGCTTTATTTTTCAATTGTTGCATGGCCAGCATGGCACACCAGGAATTGAACCCCAGTCCCTGCGCTCTGCCTAAGATGTGCTTTAATCTGTTGAGTTTTATTCTCTTTAAACTAAACGAACAAAAACAGTGAGCACAACAGCATGGAGAGTGTGATAGTTGCACTGACACCCGGTCCCACAATTTGAGAACTTGGGCAGATGCAGGGTGGCTGTGGGACCTGGTAAGCTCCACCATGTAGGCCACCAGTGTGGAGGTGTTGCGGTTGTGTTGGTGCTAGGTCCCACCATCTGAGATCTTAGGTTGATGCCTGGCAGCTGCAGGTCCCGTGAGTCTGGCCCATGCCCATGACCTGTGCAGAAGCTTGGCTGAACACTGGCCAGTCTTCCCCAGCACAACGAGAGCCTTGGTGGGTCCTACTCCGCCTCCACCAACTGTAGCAGGAACCTTGCTGACCCTCACCCTACTGCTCTTCCCACCACTGCTGAGTCCAGGTGATCATTCATTGGGAGCTTCAAAATGCCAGAATGAAGGAACAGAAGGCAACTGTAGTCCTCCATCACACCAAAACAAATCCAGGAGACAAGGACATAGAACATGTGTGGGAGTCACACACCTGAAGTTTCTGAAATGATAGCCTCTGAAGTAAAGAACAAAGTCCATCAGGCTATAGAAGGAATAAGATTAGAAAGAAGTCTCTCAGGTCAAATAAGAAATAATGTAAAATAATTGCTCAGCACATCTAAAGCAGACATAGATTAAAAAAAAAACAGAGGAGAACAGAACACTGATGGAACCATCGAATGAACAATAGAAGAAAAAATTAGAATACATAAGACAGATGCAAACAGATATCTAGATATTAAGAATTCCACTGAAAACTGGCAAAATTGTTTGAATTAAACTGAAGATAGACTTTCAAACATTGAAGACAGTTGTGCAGCTAGTGAACATGAAAGAAAAGATCTCTTAAAACTAAAATGAAACTGGGAAATAACAATTTGGCAGCTATGAGATGATGCAGGGGCCAGGGAGACAGCTTGGTGGAATAAGTGCTTACCTGGCAAGTGCAAGGTCCTGAGTTCAATCCCTGGTACAGGGAGAGGGGAATGATGCAAAGACAATATGAGTCAGCACAAATGACATAAAAAGCATATTTGCAGAAGTACTAGCAGAAAATTTCCCAAAAGAATATGACATACGGAGAAGTATAGCAAATAGAACCCTAAATAGTCATAATCAAAATAAATCTAAACCTAGGTACATAATAATCAAGAATGCAGAAATTCAGAAAAAGAATAGAATATTAAAAGCTATAGAGAGACGAAACAGATCACCTACAATGGAAAGGCCATCAGAATCACGGCAGATTTATCAGCACAAATCATCCTATCTGGAAGAGGTTGAAGTAGTTCAGGTCCTGCAAGGAAATAACTTCCAGCCTAGATTGATGTACCCTGCAAAACTATCTATCAAGTTCAATAGGGAGATAAAATTCTTCCGTGCCAAAAAACAACTAAAGAAATTCATGATAAGCAAATCAGTCCTACAAAGAGTGCTGACAGATATTCTAGAAAGAGACAAGAGGGGCTGGGGAGAAAGCTCAGCAGTCTAAGCACCTGCCTGGCAAGCTCAAGGACCCAGGTTTGATCCCCAGTACTGCATGCTGTGCCAGTCCTGGAGCCCCGTGTGTGCCATGCCTGCCACTGAAACCAGGTGTGGTACTGCACGCCTCTAATCTCAGTGCTGAGGAGGCAGAGACAAGAGGATCCTATCAGTCTGAGCTGCATAATGAGAGCCTGTGTCAAATAAATGAATGAATGAATAAATAAATAAGTAAATAAATAACTATTTTCAAAAAAGAAATATGACTTCAAGCACAGCAACAATAAGAACCCACCAAACAGCAAATCATTAAAAAGAGAGGAAAAGTACGAAAAACATGACAAAAATAGGCAAATACGTATCAATAATAGCCATCAATGTAAAAGGTTTCAATTTTTTTTAAATGTATTTAGTACAGGGTCTACAGTGTCTCATTACATAGATCAGACTTGTAGTGCTCCTGTTTTCATCCTCCCAAACAATGGGATTACAGGGATGCACCACCGTGGCCAATCTCAGTCACTATCTCAATGCACCCATGGGGTGGGGCTGGCACAGCACAGTGGGAATCAAACTCTGGTCTACCTAAGCAGGTGATT
>PVKA01013177.1:0-39734 GCA_004027165.1 Ctenomys sociabilis
CCCCCACACACACATACAACTCAGTTGCTGGCTCAGAGCACCCTGGGAGTGGGGCTGGAATGGCATGCGGGACCAGGAATCAAAGCCTGGTCCCTGTGCTTGCCAAAGCAGGCACTTAGTCTGTTGAGTTATCTCACTGGCCTCCCCTACATTTAAAAGAAATTATTTATTTGTTCATACAGGATCTCACTATGCAGTTTGGACTCATAGAGATCCTCCTGCCTCAGCCTCCCCAGCACTGGGATTATAGGTGTGTGCCACCATGCCTGGTTTTGGGGCTTGCATGGTATATTATGGGGTTTTGAGGCCAGCAGGACATGCAGTACTGGGGGTTGAACTCGGGACCTTGAGCTTGCCAGGGAGGTGCTTAGACTGTGAACTATCTCCCCAGTCCTTGAAGATAATTTCTGTATGTACCTCCAAATTTATCCATTTTTTACCTTTCTGGGTGACTTGTAAGAGGTCTTTCAAGAACTAAATTTTATAAAATCTAATCTCTTGATGATTTTAATATATTATTAACTACAGTCACCATGCTGTATGGTACAGCTCCAGAATTCGCTCACTCCTTGGTACCCTTTAACCCCTATCTCCACCGCCCCTAACCCTTAGGCTCCAACAACCACCATTCTGCTACCTGCTTCTATGAATTCATCTCTTAGATTCTACATGTAATTAGGCTAATGTAGGGCTTGTCTTTCTGTGCCAGGCTTGTTTCACTCAGCATAATCTCTTCCAGGCTCAATTATGTTGTTATAAATAACAAGATTTCCCCCCTTTTAAAGAGTGAATAGTGTTCTATTCCATTGGTCAACTTCCTGCAGCTGGAGGAAAGAATTTCTGCCACCTGCAGTTTAAGGGAGACAGCTTATAGGTGTCAGGCTGTGGTGGGCTGGCTCCCATGCAGAGACGTCACGACAGAAGGGGGTGGCAAGACAAAGCTTGATGGAAACTGGGAAGCAAAGCACAGACAAGAGTGCCAGAGAGGGAGAGGTAAGGGACCAGACACAGTCCCCCAAATCAGGCCCCTCTGACCCACCCAGTCACCTCAAGGCATGGGCTTAGTAGTCTCTCTAGCTAATCAAGTTGACAATCGAGAGTAATGGTCACACCTGCTCTGTACATAGAGCACAATTTCTTTATCTACTTCTCCAGTGATGGACACTTAAATTGATTTCATATTTGGGCTATTATTAATGCTGTAATTAACAGTAGCTAATTCTTTTGAGATTTTGGTTGCAGTTCCTTTGGATGCATACCCAGAAACGAGAGTGCTGGATCATGTGATGGTCCTATTTTTAAGTTTTCGAAGAACTTCCATAGTGTTTTCCACAGTGGCTGTAATGAACCTACATTCCCGTCAACAGTGTATGAGGGTTCTGGGCCCCCATGCTTCTGCTGACACTTGTTATATTTCTAACAGGTGTGAGGTGAGGTCTCATTGTGGTTTTAATTTATGTATTCCTGACGATCTGTGATGTTAAATTTTTTTTCATATACTTCTTCACCATTTATATGTCTTCTTTCAATCATTTGATTTTTGTTTGTTTATTTGTGCGTGTGGGGTGCTAGGGACTGAAATTAGGACCTTGCACAGGCTAAGCAAGCACTATACAGCTGAGCTATATCCCTAGTTTCTTCTCAGTGATTGTGAATGCAAAGTATATCATAGATTAAAGATTGATGTTTTACAGATTTATTTCTGTGCTTTCTGTATTGTTCCACTGATGTATTCATCTGTCTAAAAGCCACTACCCTATTATTATAATTATTAAGGCTCTATAAGGTGCTTTAATATCTGATGGGGGCTTGGTGGCACTCACCTATCACCCCAGCCCTAGAGAGGCTGAGACAGGAGTATCACTATGAGTTTGAATCCAGTCTAAGGTACTAAACCTTGTCTCAAAAAAAAAAAAAAAAAAGTCTCATATGGCTAGCCCCACCTTGTTACTCTTTGTTTTAGAATTTTCCTGGATAGTTTTGCATGTTCAAGGTCACCCTCATTTCTTTAGAAATTTTTGTTGGTACTTTACTGAAATATGTAAATATCGTAGGTTAACTAATAAAACAGATACAGACTCATGACTTTGATTTTTCATTCCCAAGAGCATGGTATACCTTTCCATTTGTTCAAGTTATTTTTTTGGGTCTCTCTATTAAAAGAAATTCTAGAATTTCTTTTAATATATATTTTACACAATCCTAAGTATTTTATCTTTTTGGTTGCGATTGTAAATGTCATCTATTTTTCCATTTTATGCTCCAACTGGTTGTCATTTTAAAATATGAAGGCCATTGATTTTCGCATATTAATTTTGTAGCTGGCCACATCGTTGAATTTCCTCATTTTCAGTGTATCTCTTTGGCCTATCAGGTATATTTTAATATCTTCTAACTATAATGATAACTTCACGTTTCCATGGCAGTTTTTTGGTGTATGATGGAACTGTGTCATAGTAACCTCATTATTAGTTGAAAAGATCATGAATCAAAAAATGCACTTAATATACCTTGTGTATCGTGTGTCACCGCCTAGTAGCACAAGGCGCTGTAGAGCATTGGTCCTTTACCCTCCTGATTTATTGGCGGACGAGGACCTGGGCTCGCCGCTGCTGCCCAGTATCCCAAGGGCATACCGCACATCACCAGCCCAAGAAAAGATCAAAAGTCAAAATCCAAACTATAGCTTGCATCCAGTACATATTGCTTTTGCATAATTATAATCCCCCCTCCCGTCAAATTGAACCAGGAGAAGTCAAATGTGCTTTCTTATCTTCTTGTAATAGCTAGGATATATAGGAGACAATGAGGTATGAAGGTATTGAATGTCCCAGTCTTGTTTCTGACTTTAATGGGAATGATTTTAGTATTGACTTGAGGTCAACAAGCCTGTATTTCGTCATGTTAAGAAGTAGCTGTTCTTATTCTGTGATAGTTTCAAAAAATTAACAATGACTGCTTATTCATGCAGACAATTTATGCTTAAATGGGGGTAAATAACAGCTTTCCTGACACCAACCACCTAGTATTTCTTGAGTCTCACTTGGTCAAGCTACATACTTCTTCCATGTCTTGCCAGATTCTATGCACTACTATTTTATTTAGCATTGTTGCAGTGAAATTCATTAAGTAAGATTGTGTGTGTGTGTGTGTGTGTGTGTGTTCTTCCTATTGGGTATTGGTAGTGTTAATATTATGCTCATTTTGTAATTTGGAACTTTTCTTCTTTTTCTATGCCCTGGGATAGTTTAAATGGTGTGGAGAGATTTCTTCCTTTAAGACTTGATAGACTTCATGGGGACCAACCTCAGAGTGCTACTGGCCCTTGAGAAGAGGCTCCTTAGAGACTCAGATGCTCTGCGACATTTGCAGTTATCCAGCAAGGGGATTTGGTGGTGCTGTCCCTCGGCCTTAATGGCAGGGCTTGGGTCTCCATTCTCCTTGGGCCTGCTTGTCTTCCAAATGATAAGGTCGCAGCAAAGCTGTATGGGCAGACACTGCCCAGGGCAGAAAGGGCTGGGTTTGGGAGAAAGCATCCTCCTGTGGGCTGGCTGGGCTCTAGGCGGGAGCTGCAGGCTCCCCTCCCTGTCCTTCCACTCCTTCAGGCTGCTGCAGGCCACAACAGAAGCTTGCTGCTGTTCTTTCTGGCTTTGGGTATCCAGGTGGCTGTGGGACTCCTGCCTGTTCTGGCCATCCAACCTTCTGCTGTGACATGTTGTGTCTAGTGACAGCAGTGGGTGGGCAAGTTCAATCTTCCCTGCATCTCGCCCTCCTCACACTCCATAACGCTCCATAAACACCACTTCATAAGCTCAGGTACTGCTCCCCACCTTGGCTGTCCTCCCCCTGCTCCCACTCCTTCAAGCCTGCTGGCACAGTTAATTTCCAGCCCTGGTATTTCTTCCTAGCCCGTGACAACCTCAGGTGGAAGCAATTTCACCGTCTTGTAACTCACCAGGTCATTATAATTAGTATCCGGGCACCCGGGGCGAGGGTGGAAGGGAGGGAGGAAAGAGTCAACCCAGCCAGGCGAAGAGCAGCCTTGGTGGGCTGGGGGTGGGGGCTGGGGGGACTGCTCGTGCCTCTTCCTCCTGCCTTAGCTGTGGCTCAGCTTTTGCCAAGGTCCTGGGTCCTCCATTGTTGGTTCCCACTGTGCGTGCAAGGTGGGAGCCAGGTGAGGAGGCAAGGGTGGCTGAACTTGGATTTATATAGCAGACATCTCTGACCTAAGAAGGGGCTTTCAGAAGCCCACATCTGAGGACAGAGCTGGGAGGGATTCGGAAGGAGTGAGGACACAGTACCTCCATGTGCCTCTGCTCTGGAGGACTTGTGTCCTCACGTGCTAGTCCTTCCTGTCTCTGGATCCCTGCAGGCTCTGAGCCACAGCCTGACAGAGCTGGAGGTGTTGGTGGCAGTGAGGCAGATCTGTGTGCAGTTATCCCTTAGCCAGGGGGAGGTGTGTCTTCCAGAGTAGGAACAGGACACATCAGGAGCAAGAGTGCATGCCATGCTGGGAGGGTTTTGTGGTTTTAATTGAAACAGACATAAGCAAGAAAGAAGATTCCTGGCCTAGATGTGGGGCCTCCTTTATTCAGAGGAGAATAAAGGCCTTTCTAGGGGTCAGACCTGACGTAGCCCCACTGAATGAGAGGTCAGAAACAGTGGGTCTCCTCTCCGGCTCACTCAGCTAGCATGACTCAGTTTCTACAGCCCCCCATCTGTGTATCTAAGTTAAAAACACCAAATTCTTCTGAGATTCATTCATTCATTCATTCATTCATTCATTCATTCATTCATTCATTCATTCATTCCAGATTTATTGGACTGTTGTGTGGCAGACAGAATTCTAGGCACTCAAGTTACAGCAGTGATCCAATGAGATGAACATTGCTTTTTTATACCTTACACTGTAGTGGAGGTGCAGTGTGGCTGGTTTCCTTCAAGTTGTGTGTTCCTGCCTAAGCCAGTAAGCTGTAGCTGGGGATGGGGAGATTGGAAGCTAGTAGGTCACCCCCAAAGGCTCCCCCACAGCTATCAGATGGCCCTTTGTGTCACACATTAGCTCTTGATTGATGTAATAGAAAGCAGACGGTGGATTCAAGCAAGGTATAGTGGAGCTCTCCCAGTCACCCAGACAGCAGACACTTGCTCTGGATAGACTGGAGGACGCCAAGGAGAGCCTGTCCATCCTGTCTCCTCCAGTCCCTCTGGATCCCCTGCTTCCAGGCAGGAGCGTCACCAGGGCCTTGGACTGAGGGTGGGACCTGTCTCCTCTGTGCTGTTTCCTGCTCCTTCCCTGGCCGCAAGCTTCTAGAGAGAGGACCAGGCTGACTTCTGGTGTCACCATGGCACGTGCCAGTGCAGGGCTCAGAGCAGCCTTGATGGTGGCTATGACATATCTGCTCCTCATGCCTACTGTTGACCAGCCCTCACCCTTGGATGCCCAGTCTTATTTATTTATTTAGTATAAGGTCTACAGGGTCTCACTACACGGGTTGGACTCATAGTGATTCTCCTGTTTCCAGCCTCCCAAGCGCTGGGATTACAGGTGAGCACCACCACACCCAGTCTCGGTCGTGGTCTCAGCTCACCCTGGGGGCGGGGCTGGCATGGCATGGTAGGGATCGAACCCCAGTCCCTGCATTGCCTAAGTAGGTGTGTTAGTCCACTGAGCTATCTGGCCAAGCCCTATCTGTCTTAATCCTAGACCCTTCCTAACTCTCTAGTTCAGCCTCCCTCCTGCCCCTTTCCTCTTTCAACACCCCCGGATTTTCCTGTTGCAACCCTGGGAATCCTGTCTCAGCTGTGCTCAAGGTGCCACGAGGACTCCCCAGGAAATTCCCAAGTCAATCATCGGGGCTTCCTGCTTTAGACTCAATCTATAAGGTCCTAGGCCACCACCACTCCCTAGTGGAGCTGGGGAAGGGACCACTTGTAATAATAATACCATCATTCTCTCGAGCTGGGGGCAGGCTGAGCCCTTACTGAAGCCATCCTGTCATTAGAACCCTGCAGAAACAAAGTAATAGCTGCACAGAAAGTCATTTGTAATGTTGCTATAATTCCCATGATTCATTAAACAGGAATGGAAAATGATAACATTTCCCCTGGAAAAAAACTCCTCGTGGAGCCACATGCCGAGTTCACTTGGCTCAACTATTTTATTGACTAAGCATCTTGTTGTGCTGAAGGGAAGCACAACAGACCCAGCGTTGCTTGGTTTTACATCAGTCGAGTGGAAGCAGGGGACGGCTGTTGCGTTTGACCTTGGAAATGGAACTGCCGCCCCTCTTGGGTGGCCCAGTCTGTCATCTCTTGCAGGCCCTGTACCCATTAGGGGTGACAGCCATTGGCCGCACCATACCCCTCCTCCATTTGATGAAGATCTGTTCAGCATCCTCTCCTCCGGAGGGGCACAGCATGCCAGGAACTGGGTGTTTGTGCCTGAGCCTGGCTTAAGGTCCATCAATTTCAGATAAACAATAAATAACTTTGTTAAAAAATCTATCTGAGATTCACTTAGATGGATGCTGTAGTTTGGCTAGGTTCCCCCTGAACAGTCCGTATGTTAAAGGTCTGACCCCCAAGGTGGTACTTTTGGGAGGCTGTAGAACCTGTAGGAGGGGTTCCTGGCGGGAGGTTCTTATGTACCTTGAGGACAGTGAGACACCAGTCCTCTCCTCTCCTCTTGTGTTCCGGGCTTGTGATGCACTGTGCTCTGCTCTGTGCCCCTGCTGAGGAGTGCTGCCCCATCAGAGGCCCAAGTAATGTGGCCATTGTGTCACCAATGAGTTAAGTGAGGATTTTTTGGGTTGATTTAGATAGAAATCATAGCATCAGCCAAACAAACTCTGCTGTGGCCCCGAGTTTTGATTGTCAGTGGGCCTCAGTTCTAGTGCTCTAATTTCAGGCTCTGAGGTCACAGGATAACACTAACTCATGTTGGACACTGCTGTCTCTGGTCTCTCTTACTGATCTTTATTGGCTGTTGGACTCTGGAGCTCCTCAGGGCTAACAGCTCCAAGTGTTTATAACTCTTTGTAAAGCAATGGCTCTGTTCACACTCTTTGGATAAGAATCCCAAGTAGATTTACAAGACCTTCTGAGCTGTATCATCAAAGAAATAAATCATGATTAGATTTACAGGATCACTGTAAATCTATTTGAACAGGGGGCCTGTGCTATAGAATGGTGGGCGTAGTGCACAAGAGGGAGCCCTGCTAGTCCAATCAGAATCAGGAAAGTGGAGAAGAAGGCTGCTTATGAAGCAGCAGCAGGTCTATGATTGGTCGGAATTCAAGCCTGCTGATTTGAGCAAAATGATTGGTTGAAATTCCATTCTTCTTGATTCAAACTGGAGTCCACTGCAGCCAGGGTAGATACCTCTTGGAGTGGATCCTGGGTGTCTGGAACATGGAAATTTGGCTGAACATCTAGAAATGCAAGTTGTTTGCTGGCTATCATGCCTCTGTGAAAAGTAGGGGTAAGGCTAAAATTAAGTAATCTCCTAGAGAGGTGGTTGTGTCCATCATAGCTCATGGGACTCAGGAGCATTTATAATGCCTGCATTGGTCTCTGAGCTCTGCCCAGTAGGGATGGTTTCCCCACCACTTTTTCAGAGGGGAAGCAGTACCCGGAGTGCTGGGAGAATGGCACCCCACACGGAGTGGAGCTGCATCTTTCATCAGAGCCGCCCTGGTGTGATATCAGGGAGGACTCTGAAGTGAGTTAACACAGTTCTTCCTCAGGGGACCCTGAGGGGAATGAAGCAGTGTGGAGGGGCCATACCATGCCTTCTCCTTCAATACAGGGCAAAGGGAGGAGCAGTGCTTCTCTGTCTCAAATGGATCATGGAACTTCAGGACAGTGCACCAAAATATACTTTTTCTCCTATACATTAATACTCTCCAGTAGCTCAGTACAGAATGGAAAGCTGAGCAGCACCCTGACTGTCTTGTATCTTGTCTGGCTGCCCGATGGCCTTATGTCTTGTGGTTTTTCTTGTATCACAGCTGTGACTCTGCCCTCATTTTTCCATGGGGTGCTCTTCCAGGGCACACTTTTGCCCTGGTCATGTCTGAGGTCCCTGTCTGCACCTAGGGCAGTCTTGTGGTGCAGTCAATGCCGCGTATGTAGGCTTGATTCACATTCCCCAGGGCTCTCAGTTTCACAGCTGTCTCAACTTAAACTATCCAGGCAACCTTGTGTGAGGGCCACCTCTCCTGTGCGGGGTCTATCCTTTGATGCTGTTCTGAGGAGCAGGGTGGCACTACACCTGGGTGGTGCCTAGGAACATTTGTGCAGACTGTGTGCATGTTCGTGTGACTCTCAGAGCTGTGTCCCAGCACCTCCTCCCCTGATCACAGAACACCTGGAGTTGTGTGCATCCCCAAGCCCTGGATACAGGAGGGACTTCTGCAGACCTATCTTTTGAGAGGCAGCTGGTACGGAGAGGTTCATTGCTAGGAAGAGGCAAAGGAAAGGTGCTCAGCACCAAGGACAGCGGCAGAGGAAAGGTGCTCAGCACCAAGGACAGCGGCAGAGATGGCCTCTGTCCTGGGCGCAGAAAGCAGGACGATTGGTTCTCAGTAGCCACAGATTCTGTGCTCTTGGATTCAATCAACTGCAGATTGAAAAGTACTGAGAAAAGCTAGGCATGGGCCACCATTGCAGGTTTGTAGCCCCAGAACTCTGGGAGGCTGAGGCAGGAAGATTGTAAATTTGAATCTAGCCTGGGCAGCTTAGCTACTTAGCAAGAACTTGTCAAAAGAAAACAACAACAAAAATAAACAAGCAAGAAACAAGAAACAAAAAGCAAAACATAAAAAAACCCCAAAACACAAAACACAAACAAAAAAGCAAAACAAAAGAGGCTGGCTATACAGCTTAGTGAGAAGGCCCTGGGTTCAATCTCTAGTACTGAAAAAATGCTCAAAAATTAGTTTACATCTATGCTGAACATGTACAGACTTTTCTTGTCACAGTTCCCTAATCAATAGAGCATAACAAATATTTACATAGCATGTACATTGTATTAGGTATTATAAATAATCTAGAGATGATTTAAAGTATGCAGGGGGATGTGCATATGCAACTATTGTGCCATTTTCTATAATGTCATATATGCTATTATGCCCTGAGCATCTGTGGATTTGGGGGAGGGTCGTGGAGTCTATCATCCTTTGTGACCCCAAGGGAGGATGGTACCCTATGTAGCTCAGAGTCAGGAATCAGGCTCAGGGATGGAGGTACGTCCCAGGCCATCTCTCACCCTGAGCTGTCTGTCCCCTAGCAACCAGAATCTGTGAAATGAGGTGTTTCAGTTCTCTGAGCCAGAGATGGGCAGGATGCAGGGAGGGCTATTTACTTTGCCGATGCAGCTGCTCTGGCTGGAGGCTTTACACCTGAGTGGCCACTTTTCCTGGCCCTATGCTCAAAGCAGGCTGCCCAACCAAGGGGGCCTAGGCAGGTTTGGGGACACAGCCTCTCTGCTCGTCATAGCCCCATGGGAAAGGGAGGCTAGGAAGCCATACACCTTGCTCTGATTCCTGCTGCCCAAGGACTCTGAGCTTCCCATAACTGGAAATATCCTATAGCACAGCCTCCCCCAGCATCAGCTCCTCATATCTACTCACATTTGCTTATCTGTTTATTTTTGAGATGAGCTCTTGTGATGTTGCCCAGGTAGGTCTTTAACACTTGGGCTCTGGTGATCCTCCTGCCTCAGCCTCCCCAAGTAGGTGGGACTACAGGCATACACCAGTAAGCTTGGCTTTAAGAAGTGTTTAGTAGACACTTTTGATTTAGGTATTTTTCTAGGTTTCTGGAAACAGGATATAAATATCTTTGTGCTTCTGAAGATAATAATTCTGAAAGGTTGGGGAGATGACCACAGATGCTAATAAGTGCAGTAAGAGAGCATGTCAGAGGTGACAAGTTCCATGAAGAAAAATGGCTGAGATGCATGAGGGAAAGTGTACTAGGTTGCAATTTTAATTATCCTGCCGGGGGAGAGGCATGAGCCACGTGAGGCCCAGTGAGGAGGGCACCAGGCAGGTGCTGGTGGACCCTGGCATTCAGGGATATGGGGGGCAAGAGCCTTCTTCCAGGGACTTGGGTCTGGGGAGGGCATTAAGAGGTCAGACACTCGCAGCTCCATCATCTCCCTGCACATGATCACCAGCGAGGTTCTGTCCTCAGCGTCTCCACAGTGTCATCTCATCCATCCCACAAGGCCCCTGGGTGGCTGCTGCTTGGCTCGTTCTGGCTGCATAGATGAGGAAATCGGGACTGAGGAAGTCATGTAACTGTCCCAAGTGATACAGATCACACTACCTTCTCAACTTTCTCAACTGGAATCCAAGCCAGGAAGACTCCCTAATGTTATGCTCCTGAGGCCTCAAAGTCTTTCAAAAATGAGAGAAGAAAAATGTGTTTAGTTTATCATGTCCTCACTGTAGGGAGGTTGAATTCAATCCCCCTGGAGCTTCTCCTGGAAGAAGCTTTCTGCATGCTGGCTTCTTCCTCAGTGTTCCCTCTGTCTGCACTTAGAGCTCCCCTGTTTTCATGGGCTGAGGCACACCTGGGCTTCTTGGACTCTCCATGGACCATGTCACATTCTACCTATTCTCCTGCCTCCTCCAGGAAGTCTTTCCTGAGCTAGCCTTTGATATCCTGTAACTGCCTTTCTTTCTGCCCAATCCTGACATGGAAGAGCTCCTTAATCTCCTTTTCCTGATTGCCTCCTATAACAGGCTGCGTTTTGCCCTTCCCCAACTTCATAGGTTGAAGTTGGGCCCCCCATTCCTCCAGGGTGTGACGGGGTTTGGAGATTGGACACAGATATTTGCAGACAGAAGACCATGGGAAGACCAAGGGAAAATACTGCTGTCTACAGGGGAGGTCTCAGAGGGAAACAGCCCTGCTGATGCTGCTGTGATCTGAATCTCTAGCCTCCAAGGTTAGATTTCTGTTGTTTAAGCCACTTGGTCTCTGGTACTGTGATATGGCAGTATACCACCTAGAGAACTATACCTCCTTTTCTTTTTCCCAAAGCTCTGTTCTGGAAGGGAGGGCATTGCATCACAGCCACCTCTCCCCAGCTGGGGTACAGTACCCCCACCTCTGTGCTGCCCAGCGCATGGTTCCCAGGAATAGAGGTCAAGCCCAGCTGCCATCCTGACCACTGACAGCCGTCAAAGCCACATTCCCATCTGCCACTCCAACATGCAGCTCTTCCACCACGCTGCCTCTGGACACGCAGGCCCTCTGCCACCCTGTCATTTCGATCTGTCGGCCGTCCGCCTAATGCACACTTCACCGCAGCAAGACCCTGTGAAACTGACATTGAGAAACATAGATTTCAGCTGTAGCTGCACCCCTCGCCAGCTGCATTCTGCCATTCTGACATCTTGCCCCATGGATATTGTGCTCAGATGTGCTGGCTCCTCTATCTGTGACCTTTCTGTCCAAAGTCAGGGTTGGCCAGCCTGCCACTCCCCCCAGCTAACTCTAGTCCTGTTTAGTTGCCTCTTCCTCTGAGTGTCACTAACATGCTCCAGCAGCTGTTACACCCAGGCCTCAATCTGCTCAGCCTCTCTTGTAACCCCTGTCACTGACTTAAACTCATACCACTTCTTCCCGGTTAGACCTGGGTCTCCTATGCTAGACAGCTTTTCATTGCTAGGACCAAATGTCTAACACATACAAAGGAAAGGAGAAATGATTTATTTTGGCTCATGGTTTTAGAGGTTTCTGTTTATGGTCAGCTGCCTCTAGGACAGGAACATCAGAGCAGAAAGGTAGAAGGATATGGTGAGGAAAAAGTACTCAGCTCAGAGAGAGAGAGACAGAGAGAGACAGAGAGACAGAGAGATACAGAGAAAAAGACAGAGGAAGAGGGAGAGACACAGAGACAGAGACAGAGACAGAGACAGAGACAGAGAGACAGAGACCAAGGATAAGAACATAAACTTTCAGGGCACGTCCTTGATAACATTTCTTCCGACCAGGCTTTATTTCAGAGCAGCATATACAGCCATAAATTCATCATAAGTTCATCCTTCTGCTTTAGTGCCCCCATGACTAAATAGCCTCTCAAAAGCCCCACCTCTGTACATGAGTCTTACCCAAGCCGTAGCACCCCATACCCTCCACACCTCCCTGTGCTAGCTGCTTCTGTTTAACCCCAAAGCACTGGACGCATGAATGGCACCTTCTGGGGGTGCTCTTGTCCTTCCTCCACCTGCTGCATGTTCAGAGGGCCATATCAGCTATCCCACGTGCAACTGACCAGAAATGAATATGTTATACGGGGAGCCCTTCCTGTAGGTTGGTTGTGACCCAGAGCTGTTTTCTTCTGACACCAAATATGTGATGTCTTCATCTCCTTCTGATACTGTCTACCTGGGGTTGGCAACAGATCTCACCAGTTAAATGGCTCAGTCTCCTAGGACTGCCTCCACCCGGCTTCAGATGCCGGTCCTAAGTTCCCAGCCCCCTAGACTTCTGACTGGCCAGCTGTGCTTTGAGGGTCCCTTACCTGCACCTCAAGTCACACTGCTAGACTGGCTCACAGACAGGAGAGGCAGCTCACTTATGCTAAGCAGTTCATTGTGAAGAATACAACGCGGTACAGCTACCAAATGCAAGAGAGATACAAGACAAAGTAAGGGGGGACATATGGAACTTCCTATCCTCTCAGGGCTCATCTACCTCTCAAAACTCCCACAACCCTAGCTCTTCAAGCTCCCCTGTTTTTTTATGGCAATTCCTATGGGTTGGCATGATTGATGACATCATTGGCCACTGGGGATGAGGCTGCGTTCCACCTACTCTTCCTGGAGGGTGGGGTATGGGACTGCAGCTCCTACCTTCCCATCATGGTTAAGCCTTTTTGGCCAACAGCTCCAATCCTGAAACCATCTAGGAATCCCTGGTCATCTTATCAGCATATAAGGGACTACCTTAGCACCTTGGACATAGGTGTTAGGGGCTGCATACTAGGAATTAGGGTCAGAGTCTAAGTATTTTTATCACATCACACCCATGCGCATGTGTCATTTCAACAAATCTCCCTGTCTCTGAAGTAGTGAATGAGTCTATATGTTGCCACTAAAAGATGCCCAAGTGGTCCCTCTGCTTGAACCGACTCCCCGACTTCCCTTTAGCCTTTTCTTATCCCCAGCCACACTGGAGTCCTGGGTTGTAAGCTCAGCCACTGTGCACCAGCTGTGGGGCCTTGAGCCAGCCCCTGCCCACTCTGAGCCTCACTTTCCTCATCTACATCACAGTGATAATGACAGAACCCACCCATGGGGTTGTGAGAAGCCAATAAGATGGAGCCAGTAAAGCTAGAAGAGGTTGCAGCAGAGTAACTACTCAATAAGCCGGGGACTGGTTCAGGCTCTGGAGCTTCACTGCCAGGGTTTATGTCTAGATAAAACCACTTACTAGCTGTCTAGCTTTGGGTAAGTTGCTTAACATCTCTGAATATTATTTGCAAAATGGATATTCCAATTGTTTGTACTTCCAAGAGTTGGTATGAGGGTTAAATGTCTTAGTGTCTGGCAGAGAATACATCCTACGTGAGTGTTAGCTATTAGCCTTTGTATTATTTAATGTACAACTAAGATATGGTATGTTAACAACTATTAGTCACTACACTTCCTGTAGATGTCATTCGTGTTAGTGAACTCCTCCCACTCACAACTTGTGATGTCAGGGAGGCCTGAGTAGACATGGTGGAGAGGGCAGGGTACCCAGGCTGAGGAGACAGAGAAGTAGCTTATAGAAAGACAGTGGTTGTGGAGTTGATGAAAAGGCATCTGTGGGCCATCACTCTGACATCACAAGTTGTGGAAAGCAAACACAACCTCAGACTCAGAGACCGAACAGTGGAGACGCTTGCCTCACTGAACCCCAGAAATAGGTGTAAATGGAGGTCACAGCTGAAACACTGTAGGTGCTTTGTAGATATGTATTGAGTGTGTGAAGGGATGGGTGGATGCCTGAGGCTCTGCCCTGCCTCTTCTTCCCCATTTTCTCTAGCTCTTGGGTGGAGGTCCCTCCCCTGAGCAGCTGCATCAGACCTGGGCTCCTGGATCCATTCTCTGGCCTCAGGCTCTGAGCCCCACATTCCAGAAGGCCGGGGAGACATTTCTAGAAAGACAAAGCCATACTCAAGGGTGGAAGTCCGAGGACTTGGCCTGGGAAGGGCAGGGGCATGATGGGAAGGGAGCTCAGGACCCAGCTGGTGATGTGGTGTGTGACTTTTTCTTGTGATGTTGGTCGGCAGTAGAGAGGGCAACTCAAAGTCAGCCTCTTGATCACGGGGGAAGCAGCTGGTACTCTTCTGTTGCTGTACTGTTAAACTACTGTACATGGTGGGCCAGGTGCAGTAGTCGTATATTTGACTTACGATATTTTCCACCTTCATGAGCCAGTCAAGTGGCACTTTACATACCAACATATCTATGTTTTTAGGAGACGCTTTCCCCCAACTGTGAAGTCTCTTGAATATAGCACCTTTCTCCTCACACACATTGTTCACCTTTCCTTAATGGTAAGTCTTCTAGAAGGGACCATTTAGAAGATAGAGTCATTTCAGATAGTGGCTCTGTTTGCAGCTGTGGGCCTTGGCAAGTTTATTTGTTCATAGCTCTGCTTCCTCCTGCACAGAGTGGGTTCCATATTCTTTCATGATGGGCATGTTTGGAAGAAATCATTCGTGGCAGGCATGCTGTGCAATAGTAAGAAACATAGTACCAGCCAGTTCAATAATCCCTCTCCTTCTGTGTTATTCTCACTCAACAAGAGCTTGGCTTCCTCCCTTACCACCCAGCCCAGACCCTCTTGGGCTTGTGTCTCCTGTGACTTCCCACTGGTCCTCGCTCTCCTCTGGGATCATCCTCCTGGGAAGTGATCCAGACAGAGGGCCTGGCTGTAAGAGCCCTGAGGAAATACCGACCTGTGGGCCGAGGGACGCTCATGGGGCAGCTCCCACAAGGAAGGAGGTGTGGGCCCAGGGCATGCCCCGACATGATCAGCGCTTGCCGCACAAGTAGATGGCCCTGCCAGGAAGAGCTCAGGAAGTGTGAGGATCGGGGCTACTGTGGCCTCCCCTGAACACAGTGCTATGTTGAAGACTGGCCGTTTCAAAGATGTTTAAAAGGAATATGGACTGGAGTCCCGGGGTGCAGACAGCATGCTGCTTCTGATTGGCTTAGAGGAATGTTCCCAACCCCGAGTGACCAGTGGAATGGGCAACGTTCACATGGAACCAGTACTGGGCAACCTGTGCAGCCAGCACAAGGTGCAGGGGATTGACCGTCCAGGAGTGGGCTCCACGGCCCCACAGGGGAGGGCTTTCTCTTTTTAGCTCAGGAAGCCTGGCTTTGGCATGGTGCTTGGTTGCCGGGTTTGATCTCTTATTTATTCCAGAGGCGATTGTGTTATGGTGTGCGTGGGGAAGGAGCTTCAGCAGCCTCAGTCTTCACTGCTGAGTTCATAGCACTTCCGGCAGTCACTCCGGCGCTGTGCGCATTCTCACACTCATCCACTGTTTCATTCACCGAGTGAGTGAGTGTCCATTATGCCAGGTCCCAAGCCAGGACAGACATGGAACCTGCCCGGGGCAGGCCGAGCAATGGCTCTCCGTGTGGCTTTACCCATGCCATGATCCCCGAAGCCTGTGACATGGTGAAATGGATTTTGCAGATGTGATCAAGCAAAGGAACTTGGGATGGGGAGATGGACCTAAGGTCACCACCAGGCTCCTGATGAGGTGGAGGTGGAAGGGGCTTCAGCAGAGGAGGAAGAGGAAGAGAAGGAGGAGGAGGAGGAAGAGGAGGAGGGGGAGGAGGAGGAGGAGGAATAGAAGAGGGTGCTATAAGCCCAGACTGAAATGACACTCATGCCCTTTGAAGGTGGAAGACAGGGTCACACGCCAAGGAATGCAGGGGCCCCTTAGACACTGAGAAGGGTAAAGAAGACTCTTCTCAAAGAGTCTGGAAGGAAAATCCCCACTATCTCCTCAACTTTAGCCAGGTGAAACTGGTTTTGAACCTCTGGCCTCCAGAACTGTGAGAGAATAAACTGGGGTTTTAAGCCATGAAGTGCATGGCAGCTTGGTGCAGGAGCACAGCAAACATACTACACTGGGGTGCTCAAGAGCTGGGGGAGCAAGTGGATACCTTCACAAGCAGACAAGCACTGTCATAAGGTATAGTGAAGGCAGAGAGGATGGCAAACACAGTGACCCATACCGTGGAGGGAGGGACTGCAGAGTCCCCTGAGCAGGGGCTAGGGGCTCCCCAGGGGAACAACAGTGGGAAGAGAAGGAGGAGAGGGCTTGGCAACCACATATGCCAGCCTGGAAGCCAGTGTGGCTTGCGATGTGACAGGCACATCTGGGAGCTGTGGGGCAGAAGTTCAGCATGATGGCAGGCTGCAAGAGCTCAGCTCGGCTCCTAGGCTCTCCATATTGGTGAGCTGAGATGGCCGTATGGGCACTGGGAGTTGCATGGAGGCCCCAGATTTGCCCGCCCAGTGGGCAGGTGACTGCAGGATGGTACATTTTCTCTCTCTATAGAACAAGTCCAGCTTCATGGCTTGCTTTGGACAGCAGCACGATGCAAACTGAGTGTGTGTCAAGTCTGAAGCTGGGTCTCCAGAGACGTTGCTCCCACATTTCTCCTGGTCCCAGGCGAAGGAAGTGTTCCAGTTAGGCCCAGATGACAGCCAAGCTCCCTGCTCACAAACCAGCTGTGAGTGGCTCTGGCGAAGCTAAACTGACCCCAGCTAATCCTCAGATGCATGAGTTATAATGATAAGTGACAGTTGATTCTAAGCTGCCCAGTTTGGGGGTGGTGGTGGTTTGCTATGCAGCAATAAATAATTGACACATCAGGGAAAGGTTCAAAGGAAGAGAGTAGCAGAGCCTGTTCTGCACTTTAGAGAGACCTTTTTTATGCTGAGATGGAAGGACAGGTTGGAGGAGGTGAACCTGGAGGGAACTATCCAGGTGAGTGGTAGAAGGCCTGCCCTGGGGCAGGAGCAGGGGAAGGAGGAGCCAGCCAAGCCTGAGAAGGCTGGTTAGACAACAAAGCTGAGTCACGGAGGAGACTGTCCAAATGACAGAGATTGGGAAGGAGCCATCTTTTCAGGCTGGGGAAGTGGGTTGGAATGGGGCCTGTGTGCCGATAATGTGCTAGGGTAACAGCAAGTTTTTCTGGGTTGGTTTGTAGCACCGTGGCCAAGGCAAAATTGTAAGCCTGGGGCCTTAGTCTAGGCCAGAGACCCAGTTTAGGATTCCCTGCGAGAATTGATGATGGCGACTGGTGATGAATTAGTGGAAGTAGATGAGGGAGTTTATGTGAGGCGGCACACCGCTGATGCCTGGGAATCCCCACAATTTATGGAGGATGCATCTGTGTGAAGGAGAAGGGGTGGCAGAGAAGACGAGGCATGACCAGGGAGCAGCTGGTGCCCAGTACCTCCAGGGAAGAAGTGAATGGTCAGTGTGCCGCTGGCACAGTGCCAGGGCAGAAGGAAACCCCAGGAGATGGGCGTGAGGTTGGCTCTGGCAGGGGACAGTCATGAGTCCCCTGGGGAGTGAAGTTTGGGAGGCTAGACTGAGGTGGTTGGGAGGTAGGCAGTGGAGAGAGCAAGAGGAAGAAATCTGGTGTGTAGTGGACAGCGGGCAAAGCCAAGGGACGGTGCATTTTTCCCAGGGTGGAGGAGCCCTATCTGGATTTGTTATCCAAGGCTGGGAGTAGGGGAGGGAAAGGGTCTGATCTGGATTGTTGCGCTGCTCCTAAATAATGGGGGGGATGAGCAGGGAGAGCTCTAGGTTCAGGGAAGATCACAGTGACTCTGGCTGGCCCAGAGCTGTGGGAGAAGACAGCTGGAAGAGGTGGTCAGTGTGGGAGCGGTGTTTTCGTTTTTTGTGTTAGGCCCAGAAGGCCTTGGCAGTGGATCAGGCTGCGTGTGCACCCACACACACGCACGATGGAAGGCATTTAGGACGGCTTCCAGGTTTTCGCCTGGAAGCTGGGGGAGCAGCAGAAACAGGTTTTGTGGAGGGGGAAGGTGTGGACTCATTTTGCCTTGGAGATGTTGAGTTTAAAATGCTTGTTAGAAATGCAAATGTAGATATTAAGAAAGCAGTTGAAACTGCGCATCTGGTGAGCAGCAGAGAGGTTTGGGCTGCAGATACCAATTCAGAGCCATCATCAAGGAGCAGGCAGCATTTAAATCCGTGGGACTGGCTGAGAGTTGCTTGGGAGAGTGGAGCTTAAAATTCTGGCCCGTGCTTCCTTTTCAGTTAGACCCCAAATGCCATGGAAGCAGGGCCCTCCCTGCATTCCTCATCCTGGGCTGCATGCCCGGGCTTAGGGCTGAGCCTGGTGCGCAGCAGGTGCCCAAGAAATGCTCGTTTGCATGATGGGAGATACGTGGCATGACCTGGGCGGGTCAAGGAGCTGGGCGGGACAAGGAGCTGGGCGGGTCAAGGAGCTGGGCGGGACAAGGAGCTGGGCGGGACAAGTGTGTCTCTGGCAGGAAGGTTCTAGGTGCTCTGCAGCAGGGAGTGATCTGAGCCAGTTGTGCTTCCAGCTGTCAAGCCTTTGCTTGTGCTCTCTGCCTGCCATCATGGGCCAAGCTCCGGTCAGGCCTAGAACTGGGCTCAGGGGATCCTGCCCATGACCTGCCGTCCACGTCCACACAAACCCATGTGCTGGATGCTGGCTAGGATGCAGACCACATTAGAAAAAAATGTGCCTTTTCTGCTTTTTGCAAAATGAAGAAATTTGTGCTTGTTTGGAATGCCCCCCTTCCCCCGCTGCCCTTTTGTTTTGGGATTTTTCAGGATTTCTTATTCTCCTGCTGGGGAGTTCTCTGGGGCCTGGAGGTGCAACTGCAGCTCTGTACTTTTGGCAGCCCTGGGTGAGCACCAGCTCTGGCCAGTGCTCTGCTGCTGCATCTGGGCTTCCTGGAGCCACCTCCCAGGACCCTCGGGTGCTGGCTGACTCTGACGTTCCCATTTCCCTTTAGAAGATCTTGGATGAGGGCCTGTATTTCTCTAGGGGAAAATGCTTTCAAGGATGCCTTTCAGTAGAGGAGGGGCATCTGTAAGCCCAAGTTCTGCTTGCTCTCTCTCTAGCCTGCAGGGACCCTATAGCCAAGCTCCTTGGCTCTTCTTGCTTTTGCTTCCACTGCAGTGAGTTATTAGTAAAAATCTGCCCAGAAAAATTGCTACTCTGGTCAGTTCTTTAGCAGCAGTGTGTCTCAGTGTCTTCATCTGTACATGCGATGGGAATGCCACTTGCTTACTACTGCTGCTTCAAGGCTTAAGCGAGACAACACATTTCAGTGCCCCTATCACCGTGATCCCAAGCAGGCCCTAACCCACGATTGCCTCTGTCCATCTTCCCTGTCTCCTTTTCATCCCTGTTATTTTCTTTCCTCTCTACCATCGATATGTAAACTCTCCGATGAGGTCAGCTAAGCCTGGCCCAAGTAGCAGGCTGAAGCATGGACAGTGGATGCCCTTCTAGCCTCTGGGCAGCTCCAGCCAGCTCATCCACAGGGAACCAACCATCAGGTTTGTGTAGAGCTGTGCAGCTTCCTGAGTTGCCCTGATGACCCCAGGAAAGTCTTGGAGAAATGGAGACACCTTGCCACCCTGTGCACTGGTCCTCTGTAATCATGGGAGAGGCCTCTCTACTACGTCTAATCCCTGAGGATGGGGCGTCGGGTGGGCAGCTTTTACACCTGATGGCTTGGTTAAGGGCTCCAGGGAGTGGGTTAGTTGCTCCTGTCTCTGCCCCTACTCAAGCAGGAGCCTTCCAGCTCTGCCCCTTTGGGAGTAGTCAGAGATGCGGGCAAGTGGCTCTGAAGCCATCAGAGACACCAGCAGTCACAGATATTCTCCCACATTTTCCTGGGGTGCCTGCCCCATGCCAGAGTCATCTGCAAGTCAATTGCCTGGCACCTCCCCAGGGACAAGCCTTCCATCTGGGTCAACTGCAGAACCCTCAGACCGTCCAGGTTCTGTCTGCCAGCTCCTGGTTGGCCTGGGAAGCAGCTAAGTGAAGCCAGTGTTGCTCCTTTTGCTTCCTCAGACCCTTTAGCCCAGTGGCCTGGCCTGTATAGGATGGTGGTAGGAATCCTTGGGAAAGGGTCTGGGCACTCAAGGCTCTGGGCATGGATGGCCTGTGGGCCTCAAGGCTTTTTGATTCAGGGTTTGGTTTTATTACCAAGCCCACTGCTTAGGCACTGTGCAACCTCAGGTCACCAACCAGTGTCTCTAGTCCTGCTCACCGTTATCACTCTAGTGTGGGAGTGGAACCTAAGAGCAGCTGCTGGAGAAGGCCCTGGCATCATGCCCGTGAGAGGCCTGCTAAATAATCCTGTGAGTTGGCCCATGCTTTCCTTCCTTCCCTTTCTGTAGGACTTGGTCTACCTGTGCCTGAGTCTTGCCGTTCACTTACATGACAGTATGCTAGCATCAGACGTCAGTGGAATAACAAGCAAAGTCTTGTTTTGACTTCTTTTTCTGCAGGCCTGAGACAAGATCACCAAACCAAACAGAGCTATTTAGACATGGATGAATCACAACCAGCTTCACTGGTGGCAAAGGACTTGGTGGGACTCAAATCTTGGAAGGAAAAGGGTCTTGCCATAGCCGTGCCTCCCCCTCTCTCATCACTGTGACCTGAGTAGGGGATTACAAGCCCCAGGCATGGCCTGAGGACCCTGCCTCTCCATGTCATTTTTTTCTCCCCTTTGGTGAGCTGTCTTCCTAAGAGAAGCTCTAGGTTGCGCAGAGCTCGCTGAGGCCCCTCATGACCCAGGATAGGGGTGTCTGCCTTCCGGGAGGTTGGTGGATACCAGTGAGACTCTGGGCATAGTGACCAGTGCAAACGCAGAGCTCCGAGGGTTCCGAAGCCCATGACCAGGTGCTCACCAGATGCTCAGTGTGTCATTGGACACCAATTCATCTCCTGCTCTTCCTTAATGCCACTGGGGTAGGGGTCCAGGGAGGGAAGATGGGACATAGATGAGGTGGGCTGTATGGTAGGTGATGGGGCTGGGACTGTGCATAGAGGATTCTGTAGACACAGAAGCTCGGCCACCATCCAGGCGTGGGGCCCTGCTCATCTCTCTGCCTCTCCTTCCCACCCTGCCTGGTTGGATTGATTTACTTGAAAGTTTTAATGGGTTATAATTGGAAAAGGCCTGGTTGAGATTTGCATATTGATTTGACATTTAAGTATATGATTAAATAAAAGCTGACTGAGGTCATCACTTGACTAAATTGGCTTAATGAGTGTTGATTACCCTGTGCATGTTAATTTCATTTACCCTGATTACTCCATCCATCTTTCTCAGGGATCTATTAGCACCTTTGACTCAATTGTACTTGATGGGACAAGAAACAGGGCAGGGTCAGCGGGGGCCTGCCCCCAGTCTGTCTGCCTGTCCATCTGGCTGTCCCTGGAGTCCCACAGGTTCTGATCCTCTGTAGCACTTTCTCTGTCTTCCTGACTCCCACCTTCTACCTCCTAATCACAGAATCTGATCACCAACTTTTTCTGAACACGAGTGGCTGCTTAGAGAAATCAGGTGCTGGGGTGGGGAGGAGTGGGGTGAGTCGTGAGGCCTCCAAGCAGGGGCCCTCTTCCCCCGCCTCCCACGCTCCCTCCTGGCACACAGAGATGCAGCTCAGAGATCTGAGCCCTCCAGAGTCCCGGGAACAGTCTGCTTCCCTTCCACAGCTAGGGCAGTGGTCTGGAGGGGACCCCAAGAGTCAGCCACACACCGCCAGAGCACAGGCAGCCCTTTTCTACCCCACTGTTCTTTCTACTCTGCTGACACTCTGGGGCCCAGGAATGGGCTCCTTTGCCCTCTGATTTCCTGCTGGGTTTCCTGGTCCATAGGGACACCACAGGGCACAGTTGAGGGACAAAGGACAGCAGGCCTGGGTATTTATTTCTCTGGCTTTCCTGCCTGGCACCCCTCCTTCCACCAGACTGCCACAGCCCCAGGCCTACCACCTTTTCCCCTGGCCCGTACCCTCCCTGGTTAGACCCCTGCCCCAGCCTCTTGCCTTCTGGTCCCCAAATCACTGCTTTCAGTGACCATATTCATCCCAGCTTCATTGGAGTGCGAGGTGCACACTCACTCATCCCTAGGTGCATCGTGTGGTGTCCTGGCCCCTGCGCCCTGCTGTCTGGGACAGTCCCCCCTGCCCTTGTCTTGTCAGCCTTTCCCGTTGGCTTTCCCTGCTCTCGGCACTGTTTGTGCCCCTTCCCCTCTGTTACTTCTTTGCCTTTCCTCTCCTGCCCTTGTGTCTCCCTCTGTGCCTCCCGCTTGCCTCCTTCCTGGCCTTCTTGGATCAGCCATCTGCACTCCCTTGCTCTGCATCTCCAGCCCCCTGTCCCCAGTGTCTCCTTGGGTCCTTTTGCCAACTTTCCAACCACCCTCATGGCAAGAACTTCAAGGATCCATCTCTATCCAGTTCCCTGAGCAGAGGGAGCAGAAAGCAAGCCCCATCCTCTTTCCTATGCTTGCCTGAGCTCATCTCAGGAGCCACCCAACCAAAGACTCTTGACTGGGAAGTTAGAGAAGTGGGTGGAGGCGTGACAACCTGATGCATCTGCCTAGGCTGGTCAGGAGGCCTCTCAGCCCCTAGACTGCCTCCATCCCTAGGCTTCTGCATGAGATGCATCAGCTCCGTGCAGCAGACTTCGCCTCTTTCCCGCTGGCTCCCTCCAAAGTCCAGCAGGCTGTGCTTCCACCGCACTGATTTGTCCCTCAGCTCTGGCAGCGGTGCCCCTTCCCTGCTCCATCCTGCAGACCCTGGCAACTCCACTTCCCCTCACTCCTTTCCATCCAACCTGACCCTGTTGATACCCCTCCCTCTGCTTGAAACCTTTGGTGGGTCCTTGTCTCTTACAAGTGCAAGGCCTCACCCCAGGGAATTTGTCATTTAAGGCTTATGTTCTAGCTTCCTCCTTGGGAAGTCTCTGACTTCCACCTCAGCAGAGCTCAGTCCTTCATCCGAACCTCATGAAAGGGGCATATAATAACCTGTTGCTACCTCAGCTTCTGAAGTCCATGTCCATGTGTCCCTGTGGCTCTGCAGTCCAGAGCAAACCCTGGAAAAAAGGGTCATTCAGACCATTGTTCTAGGACTAGGCATTGAGCTACAGCAATAAACAAACCAGACAATAATGCCTGTTCTCCTGTGCCTGTGTTGTGGACACAGGTAATGAATGAACAAACAAGCAAGATGATTTTGAAGAGAGGCAAATTGCTGGACATGGTGGCAGAAGGTCTGAAACTCCTGCAGCCTAGGAGGCTGAGGCAGGAAGATTTTAAGTTCTGAGCCCAGCCCATGCAATTTAGCGCTTTGCGAGATTGTGTCTAAATTTTTAAATATTTAAAAAAGGGATGAGGATATGGCCCAGTGCAAAGACCTTGGGTCCAAGAGGTGGGCAAGAGAGAGAGAGAGAGAGAAAGAGAGAGAGAGAGAGAAGGAGAGAGAGAGAGAGAGACTATGAATATATCACAAACAGGTGATGTATTAGAAAATGACAGGCAGGGGTGGTGACCAATCTGAGTGGTCAGGAAGCGCTTTATTAGAGAGGTAGCCATTGAACTTAGATAAGAAGGAAAAGGTTATAGAGGTGCAAAGGCCCTGAGGCAGAAGTGGAATGGGTGGGGACAAAGAAAAGGCCAGTGTCTGGGTGGGGGAGGGCAACAGTGGAAGGGGTCCTCCCCGGGGACGATATATTTTATCACTAATGTTATTTAGATTGGTCTCTGTGCATGATAATAATAAAATGCAGATTAAATTTTAGTTGATTCTGTTACCTCATATGGCAGTGGTGGCAACTTATGGCCACAGCGGGCTGTTTGTACCATTGAAAGCTCCGCAAGGCTTGCCATCACTGTTAGGGTATGCTAACAAAATTGGTGGTGGAGTGAGTTCCCCGTTCCTGCTGTGTGGGCCTGTACTGCTCTGTGCGGAAGCTTGGTTTTTGCAAGCGCTCAGAGTGATAGGCTGGGGAGCTGAGTGTGAGCTGGGCTCCTTCTTGCTGTGCGTCCTTAGACAACTTGTTTGACTCCCTGGGCTTTATCTCTTAGCCTGCTGTTTCCCACACGAGTAATCTGTGGTTCAGAATTGCACGCAGAACCCAAGCAAGCATCTCTTTTCCTAGGCCTGTTCCCAGGGGAATACAGAGGCGCACTGACCCTCCGGGTCTCATCCTCACCCCCTGTCTGTCTACATCTTCTCTGCACAGATGCTCCTTGGCTAGTGATGGAGTCGCGCCTCGATAAACGGTCAGCTGCTCTGTTAAAAATCTCGTATGTTGAAAATACATTGAAAGCACGAGGCCCGCTGAACTTCACAGCTTCTTCAGTGGCTTCCCTCACGGGCATGCTGGGAGCTGGAGATCAGGAGCGCACAGGGCTAGCGTGCGGAAAAGACCAGAATTAAAAATGTGAAGTGAGGTTTCCACTGAGTGCATATTGCTTCAGCGCCATCATAAGCCAATAAATAAATGGGAAGTTGGACCATTATAGGCCCCCATCTCCTGTGTGTGTCAACTGGAAGGGGAGACCCCTCAGGAGGAGGAGGGCAGCGCATCCCAAGCTCCCACTCTTTGTTTGAAGGAATCCTGGGCTTGTGGACATTGAGGTTGTTTAGTTCAAGTCCCAAGGCTTGAAGACATTTTCTGGATAACAGCAAATCAGCAGAAAAAGCGGAATTTCCAGTCAGGTTCCTGGTCCAAGTAAGTCTACAGCGTGTTCTCACTCTCTCTGGAGGATGGGACTAGAGACACCAACTCCAGTCATTGTCTGCAATAAAGGAGGGGGCCTGTGTCTCAGGAGTGGGGGCGTGGGTGTGTAGGTTGCGCAGGGCTTCTGTAGCAAGGGAATCACAAACCACGTTGCTTGATGCTCCAGTTAGCTCCAGAGTGCCCCCTCCATGAGTCAGAGGTGAGGCTTTCAGAAGGCGATTGGGCCGAGGTGTGCTGTACTCATGGGTGAGTTAACCCATGGATGAATTCAGAGCTCAATGCACTGTCAGGGTGGCGGGGGGCCAATTTCACCGGTGGCATGATGGGAAGGGCGTGTTCTATTTTTTAAAAAAAATTATAGTCTTTATTTGGATACTATTGCTATCACAATTTATTGTTATATTCAGAACAAATGTGAATAGGATATTGGTTCTTCATCTGTAAGCTTTATAACAATTTACTATAGGTTAATACTTAACCAATGTTGAATAAGAAACTAAATACAGTTGGTACAGTGGATGATAAGACTGCATGTGGGCCCTCAGCCACTTTAATGATGTGGATAAAAAAGAAACAAAAGGAGGGCCGGTGGTATAGCTCAGCGGACTAAGAGCTTGCTTAGGTAAGCGCAGGGACCAGTGTTCAATCCTTGGTTCCCCAAACCGCACCGGCCCCGCCTTTGGGTGCGCTGAGCTGGTGATGCAATCCGGGCGTGGTGGTGCGCGCCTGTAATCCCAGCACACGGGAGGCAAAAGGCAGGAAGATTACTATGAATGTGGGCCGCGTGCATAGTGAGACCCTGCACCAAAAAAGCAAAAAACCAAAAAAAAAGGTAATGTGATAATGAATTCTCATGTGGAATGTTCTTCAGTTATGAAATATCTATTTTGAGTTTGTAAATATTTAATGGTTCATTAAGGTATGTAATAAATTATTCTTTGAAGCACGTTGAGCAGAATGAAAATTTAAAGCCATAATGGTCAAAGATCATATACTGATCATTAAAAAAAAAAAAATTGTTGATCCTTTGTGTCTTTCATACTATGGTTTTAAAAATAATTTTCCAACAATACAATGAAACCACCAAACTTATTCTATGTCCTGTTAAAACCCTGTTTAAAAACAAAGCAAAACAAAACAATAACAACAACAAAAATCAAACAGAAGCTGCCCTGCCCAGGCGGACCTGCTTTCTGCTTCCTCCAGACTCACTTCGCACCATTTTACTAACTGCATTTGGTCTGTGCTTATTTAATTTGGCCCATGCTTGTGTACTTCAGTGAAGCCTGTGTCTTCTAGATGATAGCAATTCTGTCCAGGTCAACAGTCATGTGTGGCTTCATCCTATACCTGTAACTGATGTCAGAAGCAAGTGTCTCCGCCTGAGCCCTAGAGCAAACACCTGGTGGCCCTGTTCTTGTGGTCGGCTCCAGAGCTGTGAGCAGCTGCAAAGGACAGCCCCCTGCCCTTCAGCTCCCTTCCCATGAAGAAGGATGGAAACCCTTAGATGGCAGCCTAAGGCGGGACACTTACTGGGGCCTCCTACCGGTCTGGCTACTTTCACTGTCCTTCATTCCAGTCCACCTCCCACAAGTGTGGACATGAGCTTTCCTCTTAAATAGTTGGCTAGTTTCTTTCTTGATTGGGTCTGCAAGCTGGAGGCGGCCTGAGAGAAGCCCGCTGAGGCAGAGTGACTCTCTGCTGTGGCAGTTAGGTGGCTGAAGTCATGACAAGTAGTGCCCCCCTGCATGCCTGTTGGCTATTGGTTTACTCGAGTCAGCAGCCAACTTTACGAACCAGGTCCGATTTGGATTCAGCCCCAGCAGGGTATCCAGTATGTCACAGGCACTGAACACTTGTTGAATGAATTATGTCACAATCATTCCTTGTGGACCCCCTGGTAGATATAGGAGGAAAGCTCCAGCCCACACCGGGCAAGAGGCAGTTGCCATTGTCATTGGCTGGTGAGATTTACAAAGGACATACAGACAGGGTTGTGCTCTGAGCATTGCAACTGCCATGCAGACCTTTGCGGGTGGGGAATTGAGGCTTCCTCTGCTTCCCTTCCTTCCTGCCTCCTTCTGTCGCCTTCTTGGAAAGCAGCACTCATCCCGTCCTAAGGCAGGGTGTGCTCCTCATCCCTCCATTTCCTGGGTGCTGTGGGTTGAGCAGGTGTTGCACACCACACCCTTCCTCGGAGCCAGATGCTCACGGACTAAACTCTCCAAAGCTGTGAGCCAAACCTCCCCTTACGTTACGCGTGTATTTTGTCCCAGTGGCAGCAAGGTGACTGACCACTTAGCAGAGTGGAAGGTTATACTCTCACAGTTCTGGAGGATCCAAGTTTAACACTAAAATGTCATCAAGGTCATGCTCCCTCTGAGGGCTCCTGGGAAGAATCAACGCCACTTCTCCCTAACCCCTCGGCCTCTGTCGTGCCTTCCTCCCTGTGTGTGGGGAGTGCCCGTGTGTGTCCACATCTTCCTTTCCTTGTGAGGACATCAGTCATTGGATTTCAGCTGCACCTTAATCCAGTCTGACTTCATTTTAATTTGATTATATCTCCGAAGTCCTATTTCCAGCTAAGGTAACATTCACACCTACTAGGGATTGGGACTTAGACATATTTTTTGGGGGGGTGTAATTCAACCCACTGCAATGGGTGAGACAAGGGACAACAGATAGGCTTGTCTGGGTCTAGAGCCAGGGAAGAATCAGCTTTTTCTTTGGAGGCCCTGAACCTGGGGGAGGCAGGCATCTCTGGCTTCTAGCTCAACCCCACCTGTCTGAGCTATGGGGAAGTAACTCAGAAATGGGCCACCATGCTTGAGGGTGGCCTAGCAAGGGAGGCCTGCATGCCGGCATAGCCCCTCACTTATGGACCTGAGAACCACGACATGGAAACTTGGAAAGCTGGTAAAGAAAAAAAAAAAATCCTCTTCTTTTTCTGTGTAGGGAAATTAGAAATTTGGGGGAAATTGGAGACATTCTGCAATAGTTATTTTTGTAGCACCCTGTTCATGTCTAAAGTCACTTTTTAAATTTAGGAGCGCAGATGCAAACTTACATAATGAAATGATTGTGTTTGGCAGATGCCATCAGAATGACGGCTCCACCCAGACAACAATGGCACATTTGCCAACCGAAAGGAGTTGTCAGTGAATTGGAATTTGTGACGAATGGAACTCTGCGCAGCTGGACTTTACGCAGGAGCCCCAGTGAGTTGGGCAGAGAAGAGAGCCGGTGTGCTGGGCAGAAAGACAAGCGGGCGTGCTGTGGGTTGGGTGTGGTGTGAACGTGTTGCCCCAGGGGTCTTGTGTGGAGCGCTTGGTCCTCGCGGTGGCGACATGGGAGGTGGCGAGATCTTAGGTCTGTGGGCCTAGGGGCAGGACTTTAAAGTCATCAGAAGAGTTGCCCTTGGAAAGGGCTAAAGCAGTCTCAAGAGAGCAGTTTGTTCCAGCAGCACCTGAATTGCTTTCTGGCATCTGTTTTGAGCAGTGATCTTTTCTTCTCGTTTGTACTCTTGCTATTGACGTCCAACATCATGGGATGCCACCAGAAGGCCCTCCCCAGAGCCAGCGCCATGCTGTTTGGAGTTTCAGCTTCCAAGTGTGAGCTAAGTAAACTTCTTTTCTTTATAAACTTACTCTGCCTCAGGCATTTCATTATAGTAAAGAAAAATGGTCTAAGATGATCTGGAGATACATGTTCATATATTATAGACAATAAAATATTATATATGACTTATTAAATATCCTCTATACCTTCTAATTTTGCATAATTCTCAGAGTCAGGGCTCCCTTCATGTTACAGGTAAGGAAGTCAAGGTTCAGAGAGGTCAGGCCACATGTGCAAGGTTTTATAATTTAGAGCTAGTGGTAGTTTCAAATATGTAGAGAGGAGTCAAACTTCATTCCTTCATTAATAAATGTCCACTCTGTCACCACCCTGAAGCCACCAGCACTGACAAGATAGGAAATTTCCTGGCTCCTGGATTTTGTGCTGTTTACTTTGTTAGGTGATATAAATGGGTAGTGGGGCACCGGGGATGCTCCCTGTAGGAACTAGGGTCGGACGGGCAAGGGTCTTGGGACGTCTGAAGGTGGAGGACAAGACAAGCCAGGCTTTGAGAAATAGGCAATAGGGAAGGCACTGGAGTGGCACAGAGGAGGCGCTGACCCCCTGGGCCAGATGTAGCCCCTGTGGGTTTATAGGAGGCCAAGGACAATTCTGGACATGGACCAGAGATGGGCTAGGAGAGAGTCATTCCCAATAGCCTGTTACGAGCTTTGGAGATGACCACCAAGCCTGAGTCACGCACAGGGGAAGGGAGAGCAGGCTCTGTGTGGTAGCCGGACACAAAGCCTGCAGAGAGCACTGGAGCGAAAGAGACCGCGAGTCCCAGCACACTGATGTTCCTGGCCACAGCATCCATGTTGGTCTCATTTCTCAGTTGTTGCTGTCAGCCGTTTGTCTTGTGTCCCCTAGTTATTTCAGGGCACAACACCTCCAGGGGCTTCCAAGGAGGGCGGACCCTGAGGATCTCTGTTTCTTCCTTGCCTATGTGTCACCTCCTTCCAAGCCAGGAATGACCAGCAAACCTGACTTTTTGGGACCACCTGGGGCTGCCTGGGCCCATTGACTCTCTTCTTCTCCCCCTGCCCTCCACTGCTCAGTTCCCTGTCCCCGGTGGCCCTTCCTTCACCAAGGAGCTGGTTTCCTGGGCGACGACTGGTGGGGAGGGGAGAGAGGGAGGAGACTGGTGTTCCTGCTGGTATGGCCTAGGGAAAGCATATGCCATCCGGCTGCCCTGTGAATTATTCACCACCCGTGAGAACTGACTCACTCCTCAGTCTGCTGTCTTCTGGAAACTTCCTGCTGGGTCCTCTGTGGCAGCCCACCTCTGCCTCCCTGTCCCTGGGCTTCTGTCCTCGGGAAGCTCGTCTCTGGGTGTCGTGGAATCCTCGCTTTTTCATTTTTCCCCCTTTCTCTTTTGGGACTTCACATTTAGCTGGTTCTTCTCTGCCACCCGCTATGCAATGTGCACATAGGATGTGGACAGGGAAATGACCTGGCAGGGACAACGCAGGAACAGAATGACACGGTCAGGGCCGAAACTTGGGGCTGGCCTGTGTTCCCCGGTCTAAAGTGGTTTTTGCCAAGGGGAAGAAAGTTCGTTGGAGAATCTGCCCTGAGGCTGTCCCAGGAGCTTGCGAGGTGTTGGTTGAACAGAGATCAAGGCGAGATTTGCCCGCGCTGGCTGTGTTTGTCCGCCCACACATCTGGGTGGCCACTGGTCCCCGAAGCCCCTGCAGCCAGTATGGTGGTCCTTTCCCCTCAAGCCTGTGCAGGTCCTGCCAGTCCTTAGAGGCACAGAAAGGCTCAGGGCTGGCCTCAGTGTCCCCTGGGAGCCTAGGGGAAGGGGGGGTGTCGGGGAGAGGAGAGAGGGAGGAGACTGGTGTGCCTGCTGGTGTGGTTTTCATGAGATCTCCCTGCTCAGAGGAGAGGACATCTTGTTCTGATGGGGTCCCAGTGCTCAGGTAGGAGGTGCTCAGAAAGGGAGCAGGAGGGCCCTGTGGGGCCTTGGGGGGAGGCCTAGAACCTTCCTTCGGATTGGGAAATGGGTCAAGGGAGCAATGGCTCAGGAGGGCGGCGGCTGTGTCAGCTCAGGGATGGGCTTCACATGTGGTCATGTGACCCAGCACAAGTGCTGGCCATCAAGTGTGAACACATGTGGTCTGGCTCACTGTGACAAGTTCAAGGGCCAGGGAAGCCGAGGTGCATGAAGACCAGCCATCCTGGGGCACTGTCCCTTCCCTCAGCTCTTTGATGTCTTAGGACCTCCAGGAGCCAGGGATACCAGCGAAAGGTGATGTCTGGCTCTGGGACGGGGTTCTCCCTGCTCCAAGTTCCCTCTGTGGGTATCATCTATAATCTTAGCTCCTCCATTCCTGATGTTGTTAGGCTTCCAAGTTTCCACCAGAGCTGTATTCAGTGATGAAGTGAAGTAATCCTCACCAAGGTTCAAAACATGCACGGAATGGAGCTACGGGTTGGCTGGCAGCATCTGCTGGAAAACCATTTGCAAGAGCCTCCCTGGGGGGCGGGAGTGCTGTGACGGGAGCTTCTGCAGAGGCAGGGTGGAAGGGGCGCTCTGGTAGAGCAGGGGCCTGGCAGAACCAGCTGTGTCAGTCGCCCTCCCATTTCTCCGCGTACCAGCCAGGAACGTGCCTAGTGGACTGAAGTCAATAGGGCCTTTCCCCTCCCCCTGGCCTCGCTCAAGCCTTCCTCCTGCCATTCCAGGCCACAGCTCTGGGAGACCTCTTTGCTCTCCTCTTCCTCTTCCTCCTGCTCCTTCTCTTCCTCCTCCTCCTTTTCCTCCTCCACATGCTCCGCCTGCAGCTCCTCTCCTCTCCCTCCTCCCGCCCCCTCCGCTGGATCTATGGGCTCCCGCTGGTTGCCTCTCCATCCCTGCATCCACGCTGCTTCTCCCACTCTGTGCCCGGGGCAGGAGGAAGGAAGGAAAGCTGCTCTTGGTGCTTCGCAGTCACGAGGCATCTCTGGTCTTTAGGACTCTCCCATGACCTGCCACAAAGTGGTTACTCTTCTACTTCCTCACGAGATTTCCTCTGCCAATTGCGACCAGCAATCTGGATAGCTGCCACTAGGTGGACTCTAGGGTCTGGGCTAGAGTCACCGCTAGCAGAAAACGTTTCCATGGGTGTGGATAATTACGGACATTTATTGTCAAGTCTATGCATGACAAAAACAAAGCAAAAATTGAATCTTTCTCACCGTCTCTTAGTATAGTATAATTTATTAAATAACAAAGCATAACAACTAATCTAATGACTACTTATACAAAACGATAGCTAATTTAGAGCAAGATGTAGAAATAGCCACACATTTAGGTAAATCAGGCACCCTCATTAGCCTTTAACTGCTAATAATTAAGCTTAATTTTATTTTGACTCTTCTCTCCTCAGATAAATTTAATTTTGGCTTCTCTGAGACTTGTCTGAGCCCCTGAGACCTCTGGTCAGCCCGACAAGGTGTTAACCCCCTAGCCTTTCCTTTCTACAGCTTTAACTGCCCCATGAAAGAACCTTATCTGTGATTGCTTTCTGCAAATCCCTGGAAAGGCCTGTGGTCTCCTTTGTCTGCGTGTATTGCCTCTACATCTTCTCCTTTTCATGGTAGAAAACAGTAGAAAGCAGGATCATGCTACCGGATATATATATATATATATATATATATATATATATATATATATATTTTTTTTTTTTTTTTTTTTTTTTTTTTTCTTTTTTTTTTTCCAATTAAGAAGAGCTTTTTCTCCTCCTACCCACCCCCATCTCGTGGCCAAACTTACCACCTTCAGAGCTGTGCCTTGTCTAAATCCCATTTGCCTCTAATTCCTGAGGTGCTCCCTTGGCCTCGGGTCTTTGTACTGTGCTGGCTCCTGTAACCTTCTCTCTGTGGCAGGCTGTGCTCTCTTACCAGGGTTTAGAGCTGGGTCAGTTCCAAATGATCTCAGATGGAGCTTTTTAAAGCATGGTGAAAACTGGGCAGTGACATTTTTAAGATGGAAACGCCTTGTTTCCTCAGAGGGAACTGTGACCATAGGGAATCCCTGATCTGATGGAAGAGGCAGGATAGTGCTGGGGACCATCTGGGCCTCAGGCCACAGCCCCCACTCCCTTGAGTCTCAGGAAAGCCCACAGGCACTGTTCCCCTTGCTGTTTGCCTTGAGTCCTGGCAGCCTTCAAGACGCAGGTCAGGAGGGAGGCGAAGAAGGGAGCGGAGGAGGAGCAGAGGCCCAAGCGGTTTGATTTAATTCGACTTAGCCCAATAGGCACCTATTAAGTACTAGGCTTAGTACAAAGCACTGGAAATTCAGAGCATGGCCAGCTATGTAGGCCTTGTACAAAGTGTACAGGGCACAGTGCAAAATGAAGATGGGGTTTGTTGGGCAAAAAGTAAAAACTCCAAGATGGTGACAACAGAGCATTAAACTGAATGTAAGCAGGACAAGGGATCGGCAGGTCCTGAGGTAGCCTGGAGTTCTGAGTACAGTTTGGAAAACACTGGATGTGGAGCAGGAGCCAAGGGCCTGGACACAAGTGGGTTGGCTGGGGGACAGGCAGGAGGAGGAAGGTGGGAACAGAGGCTGGGGGTGAGAGAGGAACAGCAGGGAAGCCAACATGTGAGCCAATGTCAAGGTTGCTTCTGCAGACAGCCTGCCGCCTCCAACTCCAGAGGATTCCTGGGGGTCTCTGGCAAGCCACTATAAGCAGGGGCTTTCTCCACTGACTGGGTTGGGGGCTGGTGAAGGTGTCCTGGGGGTGTTGCTCCCTTGCTTTGATTCTGAGCTGAACTTTCCATACCAGCAAGCAAGCAAAGAAGACCCAGTTCCTGGACTGCTTGGACTCACGCACCGGCCCTGTGAGGCATGATCTTTTTGTAGAATCAGGGACCAAACCTTGAGGGCAACTGCTCTCCACAGTGGGGCTGCAATCAGGGTGGGCTAAGAGGTATCTGCTACGCAGATGTTTGAGCAGAGAGAGACAGTGGTTGCTCTATATGTTGGAGGCTTCTTTCTGGCAGTGGAGGAGGAGGACAACCAGAGATCAACTCTGGTAAGGAGGTTGGTGTCACAACCCCAGGACGAGGGAACAGATGCTGGTCCTGAAACACCACTCTCTTGTTCTAATACTTAGTTTCTGGCTCTTGCTCTCCTGGGGCCTACTTATTTCCCTGCTGCCACAGTGATCCAGGGCTGGGCTGATTAGATCTCTGGGGCCAGTGAGGTGCAGGGTTGTCAGGAGCTGCTGCCTAAGCAGCCTGGTTCCTCCCCATTTTTCACTGGGATTAATGCCTGCAAAAGGCCCTGCCTTCTGCCAATTGGTGCCCAGAGTTCGTGAAAACACGTCCCGGATGGCCAATGTGGATTTCCATTTTCGAATTTTCGTCCATTTACCAGGGAATCACCCTTAAAGAACAGCATTTATAGAGCTGACAAAGGCCAAATTAGATTTCAGATTCTGTTGTGTATGTCAGTGACAGCAGAGGGGAATGAAATGGTGGGAAGGAAGCCGCACACTCTGCAATTGCATGAGGAAGCGCTTGCTTGCTTGCTTGCAAGTTCAACTTCTCCTCTGGGTTTATTTCTCTGCAACAGTTTCTGCCACTTCTCTATGACCCTTTCTTGGCCAGTGTTTCTTGCTGGGTCTCCTCTGTCCTGTCTATCATAGACATCTTCTTCTTGTCCTGCATCTCTATTTCTTTCTCTCTTTCTCCTTGCCTGTGTTTCCTGAGCTTTAACTTCTGGATCCCTTGCTGTCTGCTCCTAATGGCTGGGTCATTTAGCTGGTGGCCGATCATACCTGTCTTATAGGATCAGAGGGCTGGAGCAGAGACAACATGAAGTTTACCAAATCCTGTTTCCTTCTTTCCGTGGACAAATTGCAAGACTATGCTTCCCAGCTCCTTGCAAGGGTCAGGGATCACAGTGAGGCTCAAAAGATGATAGGAAACAGCCTCCTGTCAAATGGAAGGACAGTGGGAGAAAGCATTCTAGGAAGAGGGGCGGCTTGTGTCACAGGGGCCACAGCTGGATCTGGGGACCTCAAAATGACAGGATTTGGTAGATGGAGTTATTGATGCCAGCTCTCCACTCCCTTGTAGTTGTGTTACACATTCACACACGTGGCTGTGGCCTCCTGGTGGTGGGAACACATTTCTCTACTGGGGCTTGGTCACATGACTTATTCCAGCCAATACGACACCGGCAGACATCTTCAATTGTAGAAATCACTTCAGCTTGTCCTTGTAATCTTGTGCTCTGCCATTGCCAGACAAAGATGTGGCCCAGAGGCTCACCAGTCTGAACTCAGTTTGTGGTCTAGAACCAAGGTTGGCCAAGCCCAGATAGATGAGCAGAACCCTGGGGAGCCCACAGACATGCTGTTGGAAGTCGTCAGGTTTGGGGAGAAATTACTGACTGCACAGTGTTCCTGAGGCACTGGCAAGACCGGCATGCTGTAGGGGAGTGGGTGACAGGGGCAGCCTGGTGTGAGGCCGCAGAGGGGCAGGGCCCACGTACACGCATCCATCTGACAAGGCCAGGTGGGACTCAGGAAGGAGCCTCGGAAGAGCTTTCCTTTCTGAGCCTGCTGATCTCACTGTGTTGAATGGAGAAAATGAGGCCCAGGGAACTGACCAACATCGCAGAACGAGGAAAGTGACCGTGGGATCAGACTCCAGGTCTGAGCCACTAAGTGGCAGCCAGAATTCCTCCATAGGGGTCAATTCTACCTTCCCCAGTTTCATATCCTCCAGTCCTGTCTCAGGCTCTTCAGTGCTGACTAGTCCTCCATCTTGGTTCTCACAACACTTCTCTGCACCCAGCAGCTCTCCTGCCTCTGAGCCTGTGCAGACTCCTGACTCCCAGCACCCCGACCTCTCCTGATCTCTACACCCTGCTTTCCAGTCCCCGTGCCCTTACTGGCTGGTGCAGTCCCTGCACCTGAGCAGGCTCCTTCCTGCCCATTCCCAGGCTGCCAGGTGGTGTTCAGGGTAAGTGTAAAGTGTGGAGGGCGTGGGGCTTGGCATCTCACAGACTCAAGTTCAAGCCCCAACTCTATACCAGCATGTGTATCATTTGGACAAGTCACACCATGTTTTTGAACCTCAGTTTCTTTGTCCATACACAAGGGACAAGGCGGCCTCTCCACTGGGCTCTCAGGATAATTAACTTATGGACAGACACTCTGCAAACCGGCACTAGTGCACTCATTGTGGGTAACATCACACCGGCCCTCACTGCCCACGGCTGCCAGCTCTATCTCCTTTTCGCTGCTGCTCTGCTCCAGACAGCCTCAGCTTGCCCTCTATGTGTAGATCAAGGTCATCACATGGGGATCCCCTCTTCTCTCCCCCAGGTCTTCCCTCCATCTCTGAGGAAGGGGGATCCATGCTACTGGCTAGGACCCCGTCTCCCCAAGAGCTCTGGGTCCTGCTGCCTCCACTCAGCTCCTCTGGCAGCCAGCTCTTTAAATCTCGACTTCTTTGTTTCTTCATTCACTCATTCAGTCAATGCACACACAATCTCTCTTTCTCCAACTTGGAACATTTGCTCAAGCTTTTCCCAGCTGAAAAGCCCTCTCAGTGCCTCCTAAGCAATTGTCCCCTTTCCTCCCTTGGCTTCACAGCAATGCTATCAAAAGGCTCCTTCCCATTTCCTGCTTCCTCTCTGTGCAGGCCCTCCTCACCCATTCCATTCTCACTTCTGTCTCCACCTTAAACTACTTTTCATCAGGGCCATTGGTGACCCACTTAGCAAATCCAGTGGCACATCTGGCTGCATCTCTTGGCAAGCACAGGACACTGTCCACTGCGTCCTTCTGCCAACTCTCTTGCTCCGTCTAGAAGCATCTGCTCTGTCCAGACCCTACCCATTCCTCTCTCCTAGTCCCTTCTGTTTTCTGCAGCCCTTTTCAGAGAGACCTCCTTGGCCCTGTTTTAGTTCCTTCCTTGGAAGTGGCATCTAATGTCAGGATGTTAACTATTGTTTGACCTCTACATTGTTTTCCAAATGGATGATTTAAACCCAGATCTGGTTCCTACAGCCCAACTCCAGCTGGCTAACTGCTCCCTCTTGTACCTCCCAGGAGCCTAGACCATCCAACCTGCTGCTATGTTTTAGATCTATCCCTGGCCCAAATCTTGTGTTTGAAGGATGATGGGATTATGGAGGTCCTGTACTGATCTGTGCCTTCATCCATGGATGAGATTGGCAGCTGAATGTGCTTTTAGAGATGGGCCTTGGTGGAGGGTTGGGTCATTTTGAGATGTGAGCTGGAACCATGCATTCTTGGCCCTGCCTCTTCCCTTCCTCTCTGCTTCCATGGGTCACAGAGCTTCCCTCCACCCCACCCTTCTACTGTGCTGTTTCTGCCTCAGAGCTGCCGGTGGACTGAATCCCGTAGGGTTTATGACAGAGCCTGACTCTCCACAGGGCTCCTGACCTGTGTAGGTGGTGGTGAGGGTCTCAGCCAGGTGCAAGAGGAAGATAGCCTGGACACAGCTGGGCTGCCATGGACAGCGCTTCATCACACTTGCAGTTGGAGACAGTCACAGATTTTATTGCTCGGTTGTCCATCATCTGCCAGACTGAACTTCATGAGGACAGGAGTTGTTTCTACTCCGACTCCCTGTGTGTCCCCCAGATGTGGTAACTGGTATACATCAGGTGTCAGTAAGTCCTTGTGCAGTTGTAAGCAGCAAGAGGGAGGAATTCTAGATGGAGGAGGGGTGGGGCCAGTGCCCTGGAGTTTGGTGCCTACCTCCTGGGAGAGCACAAAGCTGGGCAGGGTGCAGACTCCCAGCCCTTCGCACACTCCTCGCCTCTGCAGGCAGCACCGCTGAGCCTTTTGTTCTGTTGACAGCAGGCAAGCAGCTACAAGCTCCTTAATCACCTCTCCACAAACACGGGGAAGCCTCATTAATCCCAGTGAGCAGATGATCCATTGTCCTCAGCTCGGGCTTCTGGCAGACTGGCCTCCCTCTGCAGGGGCAGAAACCCCAGGAGGCGGAGGCACCCTATCCCTCCACGTGTGCGGATGACCCTTCTGTCTTTGGAATTATACTTTAGTGAGGGCTCTGGTCCCAGTGAGCCTCCTGCCTGTTCTGAGACCAGGACCAATCTTCCTTGATGACCAAAACTCACCACCATGAGCCCCTATTCCGTATTCTCACCCCAAACTAGAGGACCAGAGCATTGCTGTGGACCCTTCTGGTAGAGGAGTGGGGCTCCTGCTGGCTGCTTTTTGTCTAGTGCTGTCGGGACTCCTTAGATGTGAGGTTTAAGCACCCCAGCTCCGCCCACCTGTATGGTTGTGATCCTCTGAGTTGGGGAGCTCAGAGGCCAGGAAGTCTAGGTTTTACTGCTGACTTCTGTGAAGCTGGGAAGTTTGTGTTTCTTCTGGGCCTCAGTTTCCCTAGCTGCACAATGAAGGACTTGGCCTAGAAGAGAAATGGGTTTTATTTCTTGTATCATTTCAGATCAGTTGCTGGTGGTTGGAGACTTGGATTGAGAAGCAGTTTGGTAGGAAAGTGTCTGTAATTGATTAGTGATGTTGGCAGTTGGCATGGTGGGGAGTGGTACTCTGTGCATCTTGTGTTTACCACCTGTCAGCTAGACGCTTGATTTCTAAGGGCTTTACCTTCTTGACCTTAAGCTGCTCAGTGCTATGAATAGTCAAACCTGAGAATCATTAAAAATCTAGGCATAATCTAGGAAATAGCCCCAGAAGTCCCTCTCAGCACGACTCAGGATTGAGGGGAGCAAGGGTCTATTATGGCTGCTGCCCCAACTACTGGGAAATATGGTTGGTGGTCAGCATGAAGGGAAGAGAGACTTTGGGGGACCGGAAGGGACTGAGAAGCACAGGAGGGGATATGCAGGCCGCCGGGGCAGCAGGGCAGGCAGTGAGCAGGAAAGCCACGCAGCAGCACTCCTGGACAGTCAATCTCATAGCTGTGCCCGGGGCTGGATCTACCCAGAGGAGCTCCTCCTTCCTGGGAGCTCAAGACAGCCAATCTCATAGCTGTGCCCAGGGCTGGATCTACCCAGAGGAGCTCCTCCTTCCTGGGAGCTCCCCGCTGCAGACTCCAGCTCGAGGCCCTGGCCTCGCTGGCCTCATCCAATGTATTCTAAGCAGAGGTCAGTCCTGGGCACGAGAGACTGACAGGAAGCAAGGCCAGGAGGAGTTGCCTAGAACAGGAAGTGCAGAGAGGATTTTCTGGAGCCTCCTTGGGAAATGAGGTCTTTATAGGTTGTAGGATTGGTGGGAGGTGACTGGAGAGTGTGTGTAGGGGCCTGAGCCCTGGGGTAGGACATTTTCCTGGGCCCCAGACGCCCCGGTCAGCAGGCAGCCATTTGATTGGTAGAGTTTGCAAGCGCAGGGCTCATCAACAGTTAAGCTTGTATAACTTTCTCTGTTTCTCTGCAAACTCACTGAAAGTTAGAATGGATGTGTTTATCACGTGCTCATTCAATCAAGGTTCTTCTGTGAAAAAATGAAACATTTTACAAAAAAATAGAGAATTTTAGCCATTTAATTGTTTCTGTACGCAGGAATCCTTAACTCCACACAACTGTCAGAAAATGAAGTTGATAGTTTAAAGCTACTCTACATCTAATAAGTACCTTTTCCTGTCTAAATAGCTTTAAACAATAAGCTATTTTCTATATTTAAGCCTTAACACACACTGGTAAGGACACAGTCTCTACGGTTTTATACAGCTGCTGTGACAAAGAGACAGACCTCGGTCCAAAGTTTTCCCAGGCTCTCTACTGCCACAAATTGATTGCATGACCTTGGACACATTGCCTATTTGTACCTTAGTTTCTTCATCTGTAAAATGGGTAGAATTATCTCTGCCTTTCAAGATAGGCGTGAGATTTAGTAAGGCAATTGTATACAATAGCCTGCAGCAGAAGAAAGCCTGACATGCAGAAGGTGTTGAACAAATGGTAACTAACAGTATTTTATTATCAGAGTAAATGCAATTTCACAGTAACATTTCACTGCAGTAAAGCATGACTTCAGGAATAGATGCCATAACACCTAGACACAATAACATAAATAAAGGACTACTCTGCCATAAAGAAAGATAAACTGGAGGCATTCATAGGCAAATGGATGCAACTTGAGAACATAATGTTAATTGAAATAAACCAGGCACACAAGCTTAAGTATTGCATGGTTTCCTCTAGTTTGAAAAATTCAAAATATAGATGTTGAAATTGAAGACATAAATAGGAAGCATGGAAACCTTCAAGTAATTCCCCCAAGTATCTATTCCATTGTTTCAGAAATATTTTAAGATATATGCTAATTGGTTTCATTTATACTA
>PVKA01013177.1:39834-55789 GCA_004027165.1 Ctenomys sociabilis
TTTTTTTTTTTTTTTTTTTTTTTTTTTTTTTTTTTTTTTTTTTTTTTTTTTTTTTTTTTTTTTTTTTTTTTTTTAAATTTTTTTTTTTTTTTTTTTTTTTTTTTTTTTTTTTGTCTTTTTGAGACAGGGTCTCACTATGCAGTTCAGGCTGGCCTTAAGCTCACTTTGTAGCTCAGGCTGGTCTCAAATTCACAACAATCCTTCAGCCTCAGCCTCCTGAGGGGGCTGGGATTACAGGCATGCACCACCACGCTGGCTAAATGTTTCATTTTTTCACAGAAGTATGCTTTTTATATCTTCTTTGTTAACAACTACTTGTATTACATAAAAATAAATAACAACATAAATAAAGGATCATATAGGTGAAATAATGCAATTAAGATCTTACATATATCAACAGAATCAGTTCCATAGATACAGTACCATATGGATGTATTAAGATAATTGCAGGAACACATAGCTATATATACATATGTATATATTAGCTGCGCTAGGGTAGGTAAATAACAAAGTAACAGAGCTTCTATGTCATTAAGTAGTATCACGCAATGACAGCAATATATGTGTTAGTATAGAAGGATATTAGAGTAAAAATAGGTACCACCAGACCCTGCTAGAGTGACATTACCTTGAGGTATAGCTAATAACAAACATACATGGGTCCTGATACATGGTTACATTTTCTTAGGAATGATAATGTATTATAGGTATAGTACCATTCAGCTCTTGACTTGGAGGAACATGCCACAGACAAGCAGGCCAGGCAATGTTAGTTCTAGCATTCTTTCCACTCTTGGAGATTTTTCATACCTGGGGCCAAACCCAGGGCCTTGTGCCTTGGCACTGTTCCACTGAGCTACATCCCTGGCCCCCCTTGGAGTTCTTAACTTCTAAAGTCATATTGTCTAAGCATCTTATGAAAGCTATGGGGAGAAACCCTTCCCCAAAGCATTTCTAAGTGACAAAATTCTGTATCCACGTGGCAGTAACCCTGATCTGACATTTAGTGCTCAGGTATTCCAGGTTCAAATACTTGAGAATCAGAGAGAGGAGAAATAATCTCTCAAGAGATCAGGCTTTAGGCCACAGCCAGCCATAATCTAGGCTCATGCTTTCGTCCTCTTTCTGCTGGCTGGACTCTGATTTGATTTAGCTTTGGGTGACCTTGTCCTCCATATTGTGGAGGACATCTCACTCTTTCTCTTTGTTCCAGGCCCTCCTGCTGGCTAATCTGATATCTGCTAGAGAAATCCACTTTGTCTGAGCAAAATCCCTTTTGACCAATATTCTGTAAAGCACAGAAAGTGAGTTCTAAACACCCTATGTGCAGGCTGGTGGCCCTTTTGTATGGGGGTGTTGGTGGCAGTTGCAGTCTGACTGGTTCTTAGGGCAGTAGGGAGAGAAAAATTAATTAAGGGTAGCTAGTGTTCCCTGAGGGATACTGACTGACTGCCTTTTCATAGTCACATTCCCTGGGCCAGTTTGGGGTACAGCCCTGACTTGCTATGTCAGTTACCCATTGCTGTGTAACAAAGCATCCCAAAGCTTCTATGAACCAATCCAACTTTCTTTTTTCTTTCTTTTTTTTTTTTTTTTTTTTTTGTCTTTTTGAGACAGGGTCTTGCTATGCAGTTCAGGCTGGCCTTGAGCTCACTTTGTAGCTCAGGCTGGTGTCGAACTCAACAATCCTCCTGCCTCAGCTTCCCGAGTGCTGGGATTACAGGCCTGCGCCACCACGCCCAGCTCCAATCCACCTTTCTTTATTGCTCATGAATATACGGAGTCAAATGAGTAGTTCTTCTGCTTGGGAACAGGCTTGGGACACATCAGGCTCTAAGGTCAGTTGGCTGATCTTGGATGGCTGTGGCTGCAGGGACTGGCTCAAATGAGGGCTCTTTGTTGTCACATCCATCAAGCTTACTCATAAGACGGAGGGTTGGGGGTGGGGCGGGGAGGAGAGAATCCTTGGCCTAAACTAGGTCACTATCAATTTTGCCACAGTCTTTATTAGTTGAAGCAAATCACAAAGCTAGCCCAGATTCAGAGTCAGAAACCAGGCTCCACTTCCGAAGCGAAGGGTTTAAAATCACATTGCAAGGAAGTTGACATAGAAAGCTACAGAGGATCAGGGAGCACACACACTCACTTTTCAGAGAGAATTCTTGGTGTATCTATCAAGCCCTCCCTTGGGTCCCTGGGCAGAGCCAAAGCTGGATCTTTTCTTTTCCTCTTCTCTCTTCTCTCTTCTCTCTTCTCTCTTCTCTCTTCTCTCTTCTCTCTTCTCTCTTCTCTCGTCTCTCTTCTCTCGTCTCTCGTCTCTCGTCTCTCGTCTCTCTTCTCTCTCTCTCTCTCTCTCTCTCTCTCTCTCTCTCTCTCTCTCATATTTAGTACAAGGTCTACAGGGTCTCACTACACAGATTGGACTCATAGTGATCCTCCTGTTTTCAGCCTCCCAACTGCTGGGATTACAGGTGTGTGTCACCATGCCCAGTCTCAGTTTCAGTCTCAGTAGGCCTTGGAGGTGGAGTGCGCATGGCACGCTGGGAACGAACCCTAGTCCCTGCATCTGCCTAAGCAGGAGCTTTAGTCCACTGAGCTATCTGGCTAGTCCTGTCTTGGATGATTTTTGACCTTGTACATCTGAGGCCTGGCTTCCTGTGAGCACCCGCGCACTGTTTTAGTTTCTAAGGCTCATAATCACCTTCCTTGGCTGATTGGCTTAGAGTTAAACACCCGGCCAACCCCCCCCCCCCCCGCTCCTAGTGACCTATCTCGGAGGATTTCTCCAGTGATCTAGGCTGATCTCTCCACTGGAAAGTTGAAATCAGGACCAGAAGACTTGGAATAGTTTGTAGTGAGTGGAAACTGAGAGATCATGAAGTGGAACCTGGGCTAGGGAAAAGAGCAGACCAGACTCAAGGGAAGAGAACAGAGTCCATGTGAGCTCAGAAGAGGGAGTGGGAGAAAGGACTGGAAGAAGGGAGAGCAGGGGAGGGGCAGAGGGGAGGGAGGGACCTGAGTTTTGGTTTTTGATTTTTCCCACTTCTGTACAACTTGGCCCTCATTTCCTTATCATAGACCCCACTTCTGCTTGAGAAAGTCTGCTGATGGCTCTATTCCTTGCATCCTAACACTGTTGATTAAAGGACTCTCTGGGGGAAGAGGGCGAGATACCTATCTGGCCTCCCATGGTGGGTCAGCATGGAGAACACCCAGATAGCACCTGAGCTCATGAGCACCCATCTCATAGATACTAGAGCATTTATCTCACTGGTTTAGCTGAGGGCTTAGCTTTTTTTGTAATTTTATTCATTTTAATGAGAAAAAATAGAATAGCAATGAAACAGTTTCAAAACATGTTAGTAGGATGTGTGTGTGTGAGAGAGAGAGAGAGTGTGTGTGTGTTCCCATTGTAATGAATTAGCACAGACTGAATGGCTTAAGATGACACACAATTATTATGTCATAATTTGGGAGGTCAGAGGTCTGAAATGAGTCTTCAGAGCTGCATGACTGTTAGCAGAGCTGTTTTCCTTCTGGAGTCTCTTAAGGATGAATCTGTTTTCTTCCCTCTTTTTGCTCCTAGCAGCTGCTCACTTTTCTCGGCTCATAGCTGCCTCCCCACCTTCCCATTCAGTCCTTCTCTTGATCTTTCTGCTTTCTCCTTACAGCAACAATGGTGCTTGCATTGATACAATCCAGAATGATTTTCCCATCTCCAGATTCTCAGATATACCTACAAAATACCTTTTGTCGTGCAGTGAACATACTCACAGTTCCTGAGATTAAGACATGGACTTCAGAGGGAGAGGCATTACTCAGCCTGTCATGATCTATATTTTGCCTTTCTTTCCCATCAGAGGTGTGTCTACAGCCTCACAGATGGTCCCCAAAGGATGGATCCAGTGGCTCATAGCAGTGATCCACTCCTGGACACATCTTAGGCTTCTTCTCTTCCTGGGTTCCCACTTTTTCACATGCCCCTTGGAATCTCCACTCAGGTAGATGGTTCTAATCCAGGTTGTTGTCTCAGGGTTGTCTTGGAAAAAGCATGACAAGAACCAAGCACCATATCAGCTTGGTTTGTGTGTATATTCTCCTACCTCTTTCTCTGGAGTCCACTAAATTTTCCACTTTTTACAGTCATCTTATTTAAAAACAACAACAACAGCATAATGCAGAAAAAGAGCATGAACTTTGGAGCTGGAAGGATATGGATTCATATGCATTCAAACTCAATTTCTTATGAATTGTGTCGTGTAAAGCCTTACAAGTCTCTGAAGTGCCTTCTGCATTATGCAAAACATTTTTTCCTGACTAGTGTGGTGTTAGAGCAAAGTGCATTTCATGTTACTCTTTAAAATTGACAGTCCATGTATATGCACTCTAGTATGCAGAGCATTTGCTTCACCCAAGCATTTATTTCAGGATCAGATGAGGTTCAAGAGATTTCCCAACATATTTTGCAAAGCTTATTAAGGACCTTAGTTTTATATTATTGAAGCTCAGATTTTCTCTGTGACTATGTTATCAGGGCATGTGTGTGGAGGCCTCCAAAATGTTTACTGAGTATACTGGCAGGGAAGGAGTCTGAGTTCCAGGCTTCGTTCTCCTAATTTTGTTTTCTAGGAATGGAAGGGTAGACTCTGTCCATGGTTCTGAATCAGGCCTGAGACTTATAAAAGCAAGTATTCTTGCTGAAATCCTCCCTCATCCCACAAAACCTCTCCCTAGATGGTGAGCTGCCACCGTAGGAAGCTGGACCAGACTCTATCAACTTGGCTTTAAGTCCAACAGCCTCAAGCTAATCTCATCTTGTGTAGGGGCGCAAGGCTCTGAAGCTCACTCCCACTCCCAGTCTGTGCAGAAAATGTACTTTGTGCCCCATTCAAATGCCTTCATCTCTGGTGTGAGATGCTTCCTAGTTCAACCCGAGTCCCCTGCTCCTCTGCCAGCCAACTCTCAACCAGAATCTGTGTCCAAGCCAGCGCCTTCTCTCTATATTCCTTGCTTCCATCCCATGCAACCTCTAGGGGAAACCTGGATTTCCTACTCTATCCACATACTGTAGCATTCATTCTACATTCCCCACCTTCTTCCCTGTGGTGGCTTATGGGTGTGATGCTGCTTTGAAGATTATTATAAACCAGTAGAGAGAAAAATCTCAAACAAGTAAGTATCTACAAAGTGATATGGAAAGAGAATATTAGAACTGATCCAATTTACATTGACTGGTTGGAGACACAAGTCCATCTTTATATGTCTTTAATATATGGATTAATATTGGTGTCCATCTTTTCTGGCTCTGTATTTCAACTTATGTGTATCTGAACAAGGGATCTATGGATTATGTGATCTGGTTTGAATTTGACTGAGCTTTTTATTGACATATAATTTATATGTGGAAACATAAACAGATTTGAGAGTACAGGGCAATGGATCTTCAGAAGATGAACATGTCCATATAACTAGAATCCAGATTAAGAAATATGAAATGACCATGCCTTCTGGGTCCATTTGTGCGTTGGCCTTTCAGTTCCTCCCTATCCCTAGGGCATCCTTCTCCTCATTTCGAACACCATACTTAAGTTTCAGATATGGATTCAAACTCAATTTCTTCTTAAGCTGTAGATATATGAGATAGTACATCTTAATGATTCTTTCGTTCACCCTAATATTTGTGAGGATCATCCGGGTCACAGGTCAATGCGTAATGCTCTATTGCACGTGTATGTCTGTCCATCTATTAATAGACACTTCTGATGTTTAAAGTTTTTGAACTTTATAAATAGTGGCACTAAGAACCTCCCTGTGTCTGCCCTTTCGTGAGGTAATTCCCACTTAACTAACCTTTTACAAGTGTGTGGCTTTATATTTTCCTTCAAGGACATCATGGTTTAGAGAAAACACTCATAAATGTAAGCATAAGTAAACAGACAGTGGAAAGAATAACACTTCCGCCCCAAATAGACGATTTAATCAGAATGGCCAAGAAAGTGAATGAAGAAATTTTAAAGAGTTGCTTGTGTGTACACTATGAGTCTGAGCTGTGTACCACATAATGAATAAATAAATAAATAAAAATGAAAAAATCATGCAGGAAGATTTCACTGCACAGCCAGATGAAGGTGCAGACGTTTCTAACACTTCTCTGCTTACGGAGTATGTTGGGTTTGGATCCCAATAACTACTTTTTTATGAGATGTCCCGAGAAAGATTCATTTCCAATAATCAGTGACTTATTTAATGGAAGCAATGTTTTACGAGAAAACAATACGAATATAACCACGACAGAGTGGAGGCTGAGCGGTAATATGTGAAGGATTCAGGGTTAAGTTACGGAGATTACATGGGCCTGTTAATGGCGCCAGCAAGAATGCGAAGTGTCTTACTAAGAGTTTATGTCATGGGTGACAAGCACCAGCTACTTCTGATTCTTCCCCGACAACTGACTTCTTGACCTGCTTGGAGTAAATTTGGCCACGGGACTTGCTCTGCCCACTGAGGCCACCCTCTTCTCTTTGCATGAGGACTGACAACGTTCTTGTGAGGAGTGGTTGGGTCTTATTTTTGAGGGAGGCTCTGTGATGTACATGTGGTACATCATAAATCTGTACTACTTTAAGCCACTGATATTTGTTTTTTTTTTTTAATCAATACCTAAGTGAGCCTCTCCTAGTACAATTACATTCTTAAAAATGAAGCACCCAGAAGACGAAGACGAGCTTTTAATTTTTTTTTTTTTCTTCTTCAGAGATATCTGAAGTTACACGATGCATCCTTTGGTTCTTTACACAAGTTCTGACACTTCATGACAAATGTTTAGATGCCTCTTTGGAGATTTCCTTACCTAATAATGAAAGACAAGAAACCTCACACTATCAAGAAAATGCTTGTTCTTCCTGCCTCCGGAAAAATAGATGAAATGAGCCACAGGGAAAAAAAAATCCATGGACAAACTTAAATGCAGCTCTTTGTCAGCAAGTGTGGCTGGAAGAGGCAAAGAGAGAACCTCAGGAGCTGCAAAGAAACAAGCCCTGTGCAAAGCATGCAGCATGGCTAACAAGAGAGCTCAGCGGACTCGGCGTCTGCCCAGGCCAGCGCAGGGACCCAGGTCTGATCCCAGCACCACGCACTGTGCCAGCCCAGGACCGAGCTGGCCACCAAGACCAGGCATGGTGGTGCAAGCCTGTAGTCCCAGTGCCGGGGAGGCTGAAAACAGGAGAATCACTATGAGTCTGATGAATAAATAAATAACAAATAAATAAATAAATACAAATGAAAAAATCATGCAGGAAGATTCACTGCACAGCCAGATGAAGGTGCAGACGTTTCTAACACTTCTCTGCTTACGGAGTATGTTGGGTTTGGATCCCAATAATTACTTTTTTATGAGATGTCCCGAGAAAGATTCATTTCCAATAATCAGTGACTTATTTAATGGAGGCAATGTTTTATGAGAAAACAATATGAATATAGCCACGACAGAGTGGAGGCTGAGCGGTAATATGTGAAGGATTCAGGGTTAAGTTGCGGAGATTACACCAGCCATGAAATTCTTTTGAAGACTTGTTGTTGAAATGCAGAAGTCCAGGGCCCAAGTGTAGAAATGATGTAGGATGTCACTGAGGTGGCTCATGTTATAAAAGGTCATCAATAGTGGTACAGCCCTGCTAGTATTTTATAATGAGAACAGAGAGGTTTGATGGTCACCTTGAGGCCAAATAACAAGATGGGCAACTTTTAAGTGGCTTAGTGTTTCCCTTTCCAAAATGAGAACCATTTCAAACTTGCTGACTACTTTTATGACAATTGGGCTGTCAAAAATATGCTGTACAAGATTTTTAAAAATAAGTTCCCTTTATTTTGAAATAATTTTATGTTTACATGGAAGTTGTAGAGATTATGCAGAGAATAACTTATACTCTACCCATTTCCCATAATATAATTTTTTATAATACACTTATGAATGATAGGAATTAACATTGGTACATTATTTTTAACAAGACTTCAGCTTATATTTGGATTTTATCAGGCTTTCTATGAATGCTTTTTTTTTTCTCTCTACTGATCCATGATACCATATTGCATTTAAGTAACAAAGATTTTGAAAGAAAAAACAACAGAACAAAAATACATGTATTTTTTCTGTATCTTCTCGGTACCTTTTCTTTTTGACAGAACCAGGGATTGAACTCAGGCCCCTGTGCTTGCCAGGCCAGTGCTTATTCTACTGAGCCATCTCCCCTGCCCCATACTTTTGATGATGACTGAAGTAGAAATTATTTTCTGAAAGAAACTAGTTGCATAAAGAGAGCATTTCTCAAATATTCGGAAAGGTTTTTATCATATTGTGATTTTTTTTTTTTTGGATAAAAATTCTACACATATCTCACTTAATATAACTCACATGTAGGGAAACTCTAAAAACTTGGAAACAAGCCGGGCGTGGTGGCGCATGCCTGTAATCCCAGCACTCGGGAGGCTGAGGCAGGAGGATTGTTGTGAGTTCGAGACCAGCCTGAGCTACCAAGTGAGCTTAAGGCCAGCCTGAACTGCATAGTGAGACCCTGTCTCAAAAAGACAAAAAAAAAAAAAAAAAAAAAACTTGGAAACATAATATGTTAACCTGCTTTAAAAAATCTTCCAAAGTGTTTCAGAACCTATTTGCTAAAAATATAAAAATGTAACACTTTTTGATTAGTTTTAAAAACTGCTGATTGACATCAGGGAAGATGGAAATATGCTTGCTGAATTTCAACAAAAAACTTTGCATAATTGGTGGATGGGAATGAAAAATAGTTGAGAATTTAGTAATCACAGCCAGCATTGCTGTTTTCCCATTTGGACCAATGCATCTTTGCTAGATAGCTTTCTTTTATTTTACCCCAGCCATAACAGCAATTAAAACTGAGTATAAAAATAATCTGAATTAAGAGACACACCTTTGAGCTGCTGTATCAGAGAGCTGTTTTTTTTAAAAAATGAAACATTTCCAATCATGTGGATCTCATTAAAATTTTTACTCAGAGTAGAAATGCTTTGAACCATTAATAAATATATAAACTTAAAATGCCTTAAATTTTAATTTTTCTTATCATTTAAAAATCTAAATAATTATGATGATATGTTAGAATCTATGAAAAGTATTAGTGCAGTGATACAAGAGTGTATATTATAAATAAATGTACTAAATGCAGGCATGTGATTATTTTCAAAGAACTAGTGGGGGGGTTGGAGAGTGCAGTGTAGGTGGGGCTGCTGTAGAGCTGGTGCCTGATGGATACTGAAGATGGGGTGGCTCTGTGGAGGACTGAAGGGTTGCCTGGGATGAAGAGGTAAAACCACTGGGATGCTATTACATGAGCTAGACGTTAAAGCTTGTGCCAAGCAAGCAGCCCAGACTGTCATAAGGACAGAGCCCCAGTCCCATTCTAAATGTCTAAAATTAGTCTGTTGCCCTAAAATTGGCAGCCTCAGTGCTCTGGTTTGATCTGGAGTGTGCCCCAAGGGCCAGGGATGTAGCTCAGTGGCATAAGCACCTGCCTGGAGTGTGCCCCAAGGGTAACATGGTAAAGGCATGGTCCCAGCCTGCAGCACTATTGGAAGTGATGGAAAATTCAGGAGGTGGGGCTTAGTGGGAAGAAGTTGAGTCATTGAAGCCATGAAGGGGACAACAGGACCCTGATCCACTTTCACTACGCTTTCTGGTCACCACAAGATGAGTAGATTTGTTACCTGTGCTTCACAGTGTGATCTTTCTGCCTCACTACAGGCCCCAAAACAACAAGGTCAACAAACCATGGACGAAACCCTCTAAAACCTTGAGCCAAAGTGAAACTTTCCTTCTTTAAATCGATTTATCTCAGGGAGTTTGTTGCAGTGAAGAAAAGATAACTAACGCTCAAAGTCCAGAGATATCCCCTGGGCACTCCTGTGCCCATCAGGTTGCAGCCCTCCCATGGCCATCCTGGACTTGGGCTCCTTGCTGACATTGGTGCTGGCACTCAGTGCCGTCTCTGAATTCTGGAGCAGGCTTACCTCCCTATTGTCTTTCTACTCAGGGCAGGCATGCTCTGCTATCCCTGAATTCCTATCACTAGAATTTTTGGTTGTTTGCTGGGGTCCTATGACTTGAGGCCACAGCTGGCTTCCCTCTGCCTGGAAGACCCTCATGGCGGTGGGTTAAATGGTGCTGCCCCCAAAAGACAGATCACACCCTCATCTCCAAAGCTTGTAAATGTGATCTTATTTGGGACATGGGTTTTTACTGTTAGGGATCTTGAGAGAAGATGACCCAGGGTTGCCTGAAGCTAAAGTTGATGAGAGGTGTCCTAGAGGAGGAGGGAGACTTGTCCACAGAGGAGAGGAGAAGGGCCTGTGGGGACAAAGGCTGAGGCTGGAGTGATGCACTCATAAAGAATGCTGAATTACCGATGCCACCAGAATCTGGAAGGGGCAAGGGGTCGACTGTCACCCAGAATTTCTGGAGAGAGCAATGGTCCATTGGCACCTTCCCTTTTGTATTTTTCACCTCCGGAACTATGAGGGAGTAGATTTCTGTCACGGTGAGCCACCTAGTTTGGGATCTCTGATTATGACAGTGTCAGAACTAATATACACACTCCCCTTTCAGCTATACCTTGGGTCCGTGGGCCATCTTCTTTGGCCTGGCCAGGCTGCCTCATAGTTCCTGTTTTGGACTTCTGACTTCCTTGGGAGATGAAGAAGAAATGTTTAGGGTACAGTTGATCTGTCTGATTAGCTCTCACTTTTCTGGATCAGAAGTCATGCAATTCTCACTAACCATTGCTTCTCTGGTGACCAGGGAAAAGCCCAGCACATGGGCAACATGATCAGAATTGCTTGTAATATTGGGGGCTCACCAAATAAAGGCACTGTCCTATGAACGTTGAGCACACTACCTTGTTTATTGCTTGTACAACCATATGTGGTTGGTAGTATGGTTAGTTCCATTTTACAGATCAGAATAACTGAGGATTGGAGAGGGACTATAACCTGCTCTGGTGGGCACCTCCAGTCAATATTGGAGCTGTGATTTGAACCCAGGCCTTTGGCTCCGAGCTTGCATCATTATCCTAATGACTAAGTGCTTGGCAAGCACTGGATGAATGAATGATGCTTTGTTTTGGGACAGGAGCCTGGCTGCCCTCATTTGGGTCAAGCACCCTCGGTGTGATATCCTGATCAAGGCTTGTTTGAGAGTCCGTTCTGCACACACATCCCGCAAACATGATGATCTAACTTTATAGCCAGGAACCGTAAATTCTGTCCACTCTGAAGAGGGCTACAAGGGGCGGTCACCCTGTGACAGCTGCAGACATATTGGGAATTGGCCTCAGGGAAGATGATTGGGGAACTAAGTGCCAGACTCTGCAGCCTGAGTTGTTGCAGTTCCGGGGCAATCCAGGCCCATAAGGCCTCACGGATGCGTGCTCCTCAGGGAGGGCAATTTCCAGACCAAGTTGCCTTGATTCTCATCAGCATTACCTCTCTCTATCTCTGTCTCTGTCTCTATCTCTGTCTCTCTGTCTGTCTCTGTCTCTTCTCTCTCTCTCTCTCTCTGTGTTGGGAAGAGGGAGAGGGAGAACTAAATGCGAGTGCAACACATTTCAAATGTTGCTTTTGTAATCAAAACCAGTTACAATCAGCCTAAAGGATGGAAACTTCAATTATCTTGAAATTTTCCTTCTGAGCAAGAGCACATTGCTGATCATATTGAATCAACAGGACACTTCTATGGTAATATTGTCAGGGATGACAAATATTTGCACACAGTTGCTCAGGTTACAAGACACTCAGTCACCCACTGGTCACTGTATCAGAGAAATGTTTACAGAGGCAAGAATCTACATTCCCAACTAGTCATGGCTTGAACCTCATAGACACTGATGTTCATTAACAAGAAATGTCACGGTGGGAGGCCCCCGCACGGTTGGCAGTCCCTGCTCTGCTCTTCCTGCTCTGCCATCTGCAGACGATGGCGACAGTACCACTTGTAGTTGATGTCTGCTTCCTTCATCTCCAAGCTCTTCACTTTTCCATGGCAGCAATCCCTCTTCATTTGAACAGGATGGAAAGCCTTCCCCAAACCCCCAGTTGACCCTTGCTTGCATCTGATTGGCTGGAACCAGTTCACATGCTCAGCCCCCACTCTGCTGCCACAGAGGGAGCTGGTTGCTCTCACTGGCTGAGAGCTGTCAGGCGCAGGGGTCTAAACTGGGGATCTGAGAGCAAGAACGGTGGCAAAACAGCCAGCGAGTTGGTTGCATTCATTCATTTCTTCCACAAACATCTTACTTATAATCAAAGATTACTTTTCTAGGAGTAAAGAAGATAGAACTCTGGTGGCATCTGTCCACAGTTATCTCCATTTGTGGATGAAGAAACTGGCTCAGAGAGGTAAACCAATGTGCCCAAAGCCAGCGAGCCTATCTCCAGTGAGGCCAACCCAGAGTCCGGTCCCACCTGCCTTTCCGCCACACCAGCTGCCTCTTTGTGGTGGTCTTTTCTGGAACAGCTGTGGACTGCACTGGCTGCCTCCCATGTGTGACACTCAGGCCTCTCACTGTCTTGCCTGTCCTGAGACATGTGGAGCCCTGGCTGCTCCCTGGGGATGCAGATGGAGATGCGCAGCCTCAAATAGGCAGCCAAGCTCCCTGCAGATGGGCCCCAGATGGCGGAGAGGGGTGCTGGGAGAGTGCAGAGGCCAGGCCTGGATGTGTCCAGCAGAGTGAGGGCATAGACAGGAGGGATGGTGGCTGGTAGGTTCAGAGCTGTTGGCCAAGGTTAGCACCCTGGTGCCCCATGTGTAAGTCAGTGTGGGTCATGCATAGTGGGGACTGGAACAGACTTGGAGTCAATGGAGATCCTGGGATTTGCTGAGTCTGGAGTCGGGACTCTAAGGGCCCTTCTGGGTCCTTGCCTCTGTGCTCTGACCATGTCTGCAGACATGGTGCCAGGCCCTGCTCCTGAGAGCCGGTGATGGTCTCTCCCATTTGAACTCCTTCATTGCTTAATGGCACAGAAGACAACAGAAGCAGTGCCAGAGCCTGACTGTGTCTATGACACTTAACTTCCTCACCCGTGAAATGGGTCTAATCATGTTACCACTGTCTGAGGCTCGTTCTGAGGAGTAAATAAGGTCGTGCATATAAAAAGCTCTCAGCAGCGCCTGGCACTGAGTGAGTGCTCCATTGCAATTGGCTGGTGTCCTTACATGGACTCCTGGGCACTCCGCATGCTCATTTCATGTAGCCAGAAGCCTCTTGGTTCTTGCACTGGAGTTGCAATGTTAAGGAACTTTCCAATTTCTGTGACCTTGGAGGAGTTCAAGCCCTTCCCTAGCATCACAGTGACATCCAGGAAACTCAAGGCCCCTGGGCTCCACCCCTCCCTTGCCCACCTGGGCTGGAGAATTCCACTGTTCCTTTGCTACCTTTTGTAACAAATCTAGTCTCATTCTGCATGCAAGCAAATGATGTCAAGGGATGGCAGCTGGTGCGGCCCGGTGGCGGGGGCCCCTGGTGGCTCCTCTTCCTGCTGCTCACTTTCGCCTGTCTATGTGCCCCCAAGTGCTAGGCGGAGAGTGTCTCCCCAGCACAGCCACGGCTGCCATTTCCAGAGCACTTGTTCTGGGCTCAGAACGCTCTAAGTACTTTCCCGAGGGACTGCACTCAAGCTTCCTCACACATCTGTGGTGGTGTGCTTGTGCTAGTCTAATCCTGGGGACAAAGAAGGAGAGGCCATGGCTGGGAGCGAGCAGGCATGGGGCTCAGCCCAGATGGTCTGGACTTGGAGCCCATGTCCAGTGCGGTCTCTGCTTCCCCTGAAACCCTAGTTCCTAGATCTGAGGCTCAGATGTCATGGTTGGGACTGGTTTGGGTCCTGGGAATTGAAGCCAGGGCCCTCGCACTGTGCTACATCCCCAGCTTGCACTTACTTATTGAGATAGGGTCATGCTAAGTTGCTCTGCTGTTCACACTGCCTTCCACCTGTGATCTTCCTGACCAAGCCTCCAAGAGCGCTGAGATTGTCCATCATCCTTATCCGGATCGGGTGTTAAACAGCCACCAAAGACCCACCTGATAAAGGCTTTATCAACAGCCCTGATCAACTGGGAGGTGGTAAAACCTCTAGAAGGTTGGACCCAGAGGGAGAAATTAGGTCCCAAGGGGCGAGCACGCAAAGGGGATGCTGGGACCTTGGCGTCGCCCATCTTTCTCTTTGCTTCCTGCTGTCCTGAGCTGAGTGGCTTTGCTTTACTGGCACGCTTCCCATCCTTATGTACGGAGACTGGCCAACCGACGATGGACTGAAACCTCCAAAACTGTGAACCAAAATAAAATCATTTCTTCTGTCAATTGATTTTCTCAGATATTGTGTCACAGTTAACAGAAAGCTGACTGACGAAAGTATATAAAAGTCTCTCTCCAGTAAGACGACATTTCTCATTAGGAGCGAGCCTGGCTCTGAGCCACCCCTTCTTCTCTGTCTTTCCACTCACACTGGGATGAGAGAAACTGAACGAAGGGGAGGACTTGGCCGCTGCTGCCCCGGAACTGCGCATGTTGCTTTTACCTCCCTTAGGCTCAGTTTCCTCTATGAGGAAGTGGGTTAGTGAACTCTTGTGAGGGTCCAAAGAGGCATTGCATGCCCAGTGCTGAGCTGGAGGGCGGCTGGTAGCGTGAATCTTTGCCCCCAGCTCCTAACATGGGGCTGGTGGGGATAAAACAGAAACAGCCTGTGGCGGTGCCTTTTTGTGTCCTCTGGGGTGCTTTCTGTTTGGGTGGCTGGCGTAAGGTCAGGTGCTGTCCCTCTCCTGTCTCCTCCACTCACCTTCCTGCCTTGGGCCAGGTCCTCTCCCACTCAAGGGCCCCCTCAGGGGTAGAGGGGTTTCTCTGTCTAGTGCTTCCTGTCCCCTCCAAAGCCGCCTGCTCTCTGCGCACTCAGCCCAGAGGGCCTGCCTGGGACAGGCTGGGAGAAGGGGGCAGGTGTGACTACTCTAGGCACAATAGGCCTGGCTGGAGGTGCATGGGTGCTGGGAAGAGGCCTCTCCTGGGAGGGGGTGTGAGAGAGAAGAAAGCCCCTGTGCCCACGATTGTCCTGCCCCCTCTGTCATTCTGAAGCTCCCTCTGCACCATGCAAAGGGACTTAGTGGCAGCCCCACTATGCTGCTTTGATCCACGGTGTGGAATGTGTATGTATGCTTGTGTTTGCATGTGTCTGTGGGGGGGGTGCTTCTGTGTGTGCACACACATGGGTGTGTATATTTTTGTTACTCATGGGTTAAGTTTTAAACACTTCTCCCTATCTCTTCACCCCTGGAGTGCTGGAAGCCCAGTGGGAGCCCAGCCCTGCCCCAGCACCCTCCCTGCTGTCTTTCCATTCCTCAGGATGGAGTGGAAGGAGCTGATTTGGCTCTGGTTTCTCAGACTTCCCAGGCGGGTGGGGAGTGACACCCTCCCGCTTCCCTGGAGGCCCCGCCCCAGCCTGGCCTTCTCTCTGCTCCTCCTTGCCCTGCCCTCCCCTGGCTCTCCCTGCACAGAGCCCCCTCCCTCCTTCCTGGTCTCTGCCTTCCTCTCTTGGTCTCTCCCTCTCTTGTACCATCTTTCTCTCACTCTCTCCCCCCATCCTGGCCACCAGAACATGCTGACAGCTGCTCCTCTGGGAGGCGAGAAGATGAGGCTGGCAGCTAAAGAGCTGCGGAGGTGCCAAGCCAGGAGCGGGATGGCGGGGCTGCTCTGCCTTCGAGTTGGGGGCGACAATGGTGTCCTTGAAGGGAGGGGAGCCTTGCACCTGTAGGGGGCAGAGCTGCCGGGAGGAGCTGTGCAGCGTGGGTCAGGCTGTCCCAGGAGGCCACAGCAGCTTCTGGGGAAGTGGAGTCAGGTGGCTGAGGGACCGTGTGCTGAGGATGGGGCGTGTGTGTGTGTGT
>PVKA01013178.1:0-32556 GCA_004027165.1 Ctenomys sociabilis
TAATTATTGAATCTTTGATATAATTCAGCTATAAAAAAAACCTGTAAATATAATTTCATGTATGCACCTTGTACAGTACCAAAACGTTATGAAAACAGTTTGCAATGTATTAATTCATCGACTCTGTATGGTTAAGGTGTCTTGAAACTGTCTGATTGACATTTGTATTTTAATAAAATAAAAATAAATGGAAAATAAAGAAAATATGTACACACAAGATAGGATATCTTCTCTTAGTTCATTGAGAAGAAAGGTTTGTACTAGTATTGTTTAGACAAGATATCATGTCTGCATCTTGTCCTCTGCACAACTACTATGAAGGCAACAATATGCAATATTAATTATTGTAATTGCCCTACTAACCTGTTTTGAAACTGTTTCATAGACATTTTATCTTTTTTTCTCATTAAAGTAAATAAAAGTAAAATAAATAAATAAATAAAAAAGAATTTTGATTTTGATTCTTTGGTGAGAAAATGAAGTATTTTAAGAAACAAGCAGAGAATCAGGGAGATAGGTCTGCAGCATAAACAACTGCATGGCAAGCACAAGGTCCTAAGTTCAATCCCTGATACAAAAACAACCCCAAGTCGGTTCATTTCTGAAGAAAGCAAAAGGGTAGATAATTATATTTAAAAAAAGAATCCAGGGCATTTTTTAACATAGGAATTCCTTCCACCTAGTTCTTTTTGCTCACATACACAAGCTGTTTAGCGTATCTACTAGCAAGGAAGCGCAAAAAGCAAATAGCTGTTCAACATCTCTCTTCCATGTGAGCTGCATCCTCCAGGAAGTCACTGCTGAGAGTATAAGAGTTTTGTTGGAAGACTAATTCCCTTAAAGAGAAAACGTGGTGAAGAACACCTCAAATGATAAATTAAACGTGATTCTTGGTCAACCTCATACAGAGCACCAAAGCAAACTTTTTTGTTTGAGGAGCTTCATATTGTACAGAAATGGCCAGACCATAATAAGCCGAATCATGCTACATTTCTGGCTAGTGCTGCATAACAGAAATGCAGCCTCTATTGAAAAGCATGGGTAAGTCCTGAGAGTACTGCAGCTAAAATGTAACCTAATTTTTAAAGATATTTGAGTGGCACAGCTGCGGGATTGCCAAAGACAGACATTGCAGAATAATTAGAAACTTTTCCTAAGAGGCAAATTGCCACAGTATGTGGCTGGCATTCCTTCTTTCTGAGTATTGGGTATAAGAATGGGGAAAATTATCACACTGACTCTTTTTAACGTTTTAAGTTGTAAAATACAACACATGCAGAAAAGCAGCACAAAATGAACTTTAATATCTCAAGAACTCATCACATGTAAACTCATGTAACCACCACCCAAATTTAAAAAAATAAAATATTGGTAGACCCTCAAAGGTCTTCTATGTTTACTCCACCCCAAATACTAACCTGCCTCCCTACATACACATAGACACACACACATGCGCGTGCGCACACGCGCGTGCGTATATGCACAAGTACACACACACTCACAAAAAAGTATTGACGATTCTGATTTCACCATTGTGGCTTCCTGGGTGACATTCTGATTGGCTAAGCAAATAGGCTAAGTTAATCTTCTACCTAAACTCAGAATATTGAATTTGGTGGTCATCAATATGGTTAATAATTCCACCAAATATAGGACTCCTTTCAATCATAATGTCATTTTGGTAAATCCCAAAATTGCTGAAGGGCAGAAAATGAAGGTAGAATACTAAAGCTTAATGAATTCTGAATGAATGTGAAATGGAAATAACTCAGGTAAAATTATAAGACATGTAAACAGAGAATGAGAGTAGTTATCTATGAGTATTCTCATTCACCACTGGGTTTTCATAAAGACCTCAGGAATGGATAAGGGTGAACTTGTCAGGTCACACCACTGCCAAGGCCAAGGTTCCCTGAGAGACTTAGAAGCTTATATTCCCTAAGGAACCAAAACTGACCTTCCTCTAATTAACACTATTCTAAAAGATGTTGTTTCTGAGTCTAGGAATCAGGATTCATCTCCTGCATATATTTTATTAATTATCTTTTCTTGAAAGGATTTAAATTATGTACTCATAAAATTAAAATTAGCACTATTATACAGGAGTCAAAAATGAAGGTCCTCTTTTAGGTTGGAATGCCCCCAGATTATATCCTGAGACTAGTATTTGAGGACAGATAGTCTATTTAGAAGAGCAAAGGGCACACCAAAGAATTCTAGAACATTACAATAGAGAGAATGGCAATAAAGGATATGTTGATGAGTAAGTTCTTAGTACAGTTTGTACTCAATTCTCTTGTGAAATTCTAATAGATTATATAAAATATAAGTTGGCAAACTATAGGCCATGCAACAAAGATGGCTGACTGGCTATTTTATAGGCAATGTTTTAGTGAAATAGAACCATGTCTTGTTTTTGTTTACATACTGTCTATGAGGTGAGTAATTATGAAAGGCACTATTACTCTCAAAGCCTAAATTATTTACTCTTTGGCCTTGCAGAAAAACTTCGCTAGGTCATGGGATAGAACATGTCTCATCTCACCTGGAAGGGAACAAGTGAAATATTCATCATTCTTCGCTGGTTGAAGGCTGTCCTGGGGCTGCTAACTTCTTGACTTTCTGAGGACTCCATAAGCAAGCTAAGAACCCACCTAATGTCTGAAGGAAGCCCGTCTAGAAAGAGTTGCATGTACTAACAGTAAAAACTTACATACATGTGCAGGAATAGTGACTACAAAGGAGGCAGAAGTAGGAGTATCTGGTACAAATCCTATCTCAGATACCCATCAGTTCCAAATCTAATAAGTAATCATTTCATTATACAGTTCATTGTATATCTTTGCAGATGTTTTGTTACACAAATAGAATGTGTTATACACATTTGGATGTGTTAGTTTATCTGGTAGCTGATGCCAATTAACATGTGCAAAACCAAAGAGAGTGAAGGAAGGAGAAAAAAATATAATAAAGGTTTACATTATGAGACTAGAAACTTAAATGGACAACTTGGGACCTTTCGTATATCTGAGTGTTTTACACTTATCTCCCTGTTGCTGGCTGAACCTAGGAGTGCTAACTCACCCTTACTATGGGGAAATAGTAAGCAAGCTTATGTAAGTATCCACAACTCTTGAAAAAGCTAGAGTAATACAGTAGCCATTTGAGGAAAGATATTTGTAACACAAATGCAGACAGTCCAATATAACTGCACTTGAAGTCAGGTATAGGCCATAAGATTGTTCTTAGAGGAACCAGGCTGGTTCCTAAATGATGCTTATGTAGTTCATTTCTTATATTATTCTCATAAATATAGCCAGATGAGAAAAGTCAGCTATAAAAGTGATGACTTATTAAATACACTGAGATCATAACTTGTCCCACTCACTCGCTGTGGACAGGCACACCTTTCAATAGGCTCAGCTAATCATTACAATAGATACCACATTACTATCTTTTTTGTTCAGGGCCTTTATATATTTTTCCTTTATTTCCTCTTTCTCCATCACAGTTTGTCTTTTCTTTTGAACATGTTTCTTCCCTGAACACAGTATCTATTATATAGCATGCATGTTATTCTATTTGTTCATTTTTTCACACTAGTGAGACAATATTGATATTTATACATTCTTGTGTTTTTTTTTTTTTTTTTTTTTTTTTTTTTTTTTTTTTTTTTTTTTTTTTTTTTTTTTTTTTTTTTTTTTTTTTTTTTTTTTTTTTTTTTTTTTTTTTTTTTTTTTTTTTTTTTTTTTGCGGAACTGGGGATTGAACTCATGCCCTTGTGCTTGCCAGGGAAGCGCTTTTTCCACTGAGCCATCTCCCCAGCCCTTGATATTTATACATATAGTCCTGATTTATTTCGTTATGAGTATGGTCTCAAGTTGAATCCTGTTCAGGTCTTTTTCTTTAACTTTCTTTTTCTGTATTTAGTATGGGATCTACAGAGTCTCACTACACAGATTGGACTCATAGTGATCCTCCTGTTTTCAGGCTCCCAAGAGCTGGTATTATAGGCACGCATCACCACGCCCAGTCTCCATAGCTATCTCAGTGTGTCCGGGAAGCAGGGCCAGCACTGCATGCCAAGGATCATATCCTGGCTGCTGTGTCTGCCCAAGCAGGCACTTTAGTCCGCTGAGCTATCTGGCTAGCCCTTCTATTCAGGTCTTTTTTAACCATCATGTTTTATTTTGTTTTGTTTTGTTTTGTTTTTTCTGAACTGGGGATTGAACTCAGGCCCTTGTGCTTGCCAGGGAAGCACGTATCCCACTGAGCCATCTCCCCAGCCCCTTAAATAACACTGATGCTTCCCTGTCCTAGAACTGAATACATTATATATGTTTGTGGTTTAAATGTCATGTCATCATTCCTCTACCTGAAAACAGTATATATGTGCATCTTTTTTGCCAGTAGCTTTCAATGTTGTATACATTTGATTAGTTCTCCTAACTTCAGATAAGATGAATCTGTAGTGAATTCAGGTGATTTCTGCTTCACTGATGATAAATTAGTAGAAGAATTTGCATCAATACTGTATCTCTTTCTCAAATTTTAAACCTTTAGAGAGCACATTGGGTGTCATCTTCATCTTTGTGATTTGGGCTTAGAAAACATTCATCATCTACTGCTTAAGCTATGGGTTAATTCTTTCCCCAGTGTTTCATTGTACCCAGCTATCACTTGACCAAACACATCATCCTATGTGTCATGGGTTTTCTACCTCTGTGTGCTCCAAGCAACTGAGAAACACAGAATCAAGAATGAAAGTCTTCCATGGAAAGCAGTACTTTAGAAACAGCACTGCAAAGAAAGTAAAAACATAATTCACATCACATATTCTGTGATGTGTAGAACTCCGAGGGCAAGACATGTTTGCATTTATTTTACCAACTGATCTGTCAGTATAGGTTAGAGAAAGGATACATACAAGAAAAGATGCAGTTAGGAGTATATCGAGTTAAAACATCTTTGAACTTTATGCTCCAATCAAAGATAAGACTAAAAGAGCCAGAAACTAAGTACAGGCTAGATCTAAGAGTGCTTTATCATGGGTTCAGAAAAAGGCTTATTTAGACAAGCAGCCTGGAGACCTGATGATCATGGGGAATCCTGGCCTAGGAAATAAGGCAGTATATCAAAGACTATTACACAAGTTCTCTTATATGCCGAGGAGCCAATCCCCACTGAGGAAATCCACGAATACTGTCTGTTAACTGCAGCCCTGTGAAGAAAGATGACTATGTGGCTATTTTGGAAGTGGGTGGCAGATGTCAAAGACATTGTCATAATTAGGCCAAGTTTAAATAGTCTTTTTTCAATAAAATATTTAAACAGATAAAAGTCCTTGAAGGTAGAAGCAACTCAGTTAAAATACTTAAATACTTTGAAGTTTAAGGCTATGAGAAAAATAAATGAAAATTATGCAACATGAAAATGACCAGTTGGGAAAAGCTGTAACTGCGTTTTGCTTCAGCTCCAGGAGACTGGGAAATGATTTCTGGCCCAGTTGCCTGCAACTTATACAGATTCACAGAAACAGGCACAGGTTTTTCCCCAGGTAAAAGTTCTAGAATATGCTCCTTTCTTGTGGCAAATAAAAGAAGGAATTATACACTACACTATTTAGTTCATTTCAAATGCATGCCAAATATTAGAGCCATCTGTGATGGATGGAATACTAAGATATAGGTGAGTGCAGTATTAGATGAATGTTTTATAATGAAAAAACCACATAGATGGTTGGTGCAAGCTGAGAACTGCAAAATATATGCAGCCTCCCATTCACCATCTCCACTAGTGATGCCTGGGGAGATTGTTTAGCATATATAAAACTTAAAATACAACTTAAAACCATATGTAATATTAATTTACACTGGAATCGTCATGGCATTGGCTTCTCTTCTCCTTGATGGCATGGAGGTTGTCATGGTAACAAAGAATCAGTAGCTTAAAGCAGTCACTCTCCCTTCAAATACCCATCATAAGAGACAAAAAATAGAAACATCTGAGGCAAGCGACCTCAGTGGTAAGCACTGAAAAAAATTCTGATCTCCCAGAAAGAAGGAAGATCCATGAACAAAAGACAATCAGAGGGGAGAGAGGGAGGAATGAGAACAGTTGCAAGCAAGAAATCAATATTTGGCAGACAAAAGCATTAAAAGATCACATTATTACACATGACCTCCTTAATACAAACTAAAAGAATATTTGTTACCTCTCAAATTGATAATTAAAAACAAGAAAAGAAGCTATGTAGAAACACAGCAGAAACAAAGAAACAATTAAGAGCAGAATTGTCCTGTGATCTCAATTAGCGGCAAGGTGACCTAAGAGAGGTTTAGAGCAAAAAAAAAAAAAAAAGTACATAATGACTCTTTTTAAAATAACCCAAGCATATTATTTTAAATGAACCATTGGAAATAAGAAAAAAATGGATAGCATAAGCAAAAATTAAATTGCATGATGGAGTTCATCTGCAAATTACATTTTGTTTATCTTTCAGTGTCTTGTATAGGAAAGTCAGAGAGCCAATATTGCATTAAAGTGCAATTTTCATGCCTGTGAGCCTAGTATTGCTCCTTATGTAATAATTGCTTTTAAGCAGAATAGACAAAATAGCTTATTTATGGGCTTCAGTACAATCAGTGCTAGTTTCACAAAAATCCTTGGGATTTTCCAACCGTTCTCTGTGCCTTTTTGCCTGTGAAAAAAATGTACTAGTTAAAGAATGTACCTATTCCTTCAAGTAATGAGACTGACCAGTGGCTGTTTCCTTGGCTATCAATTCTGGGGATTATGTTTTGGATTCACATCTTTGTGTTGTTGAAGTATATGGAAGAGAAATGAAAAAGAAACAAAAAAGAAAGCACAGTAAATGCTATTTTCTTCCCACTTAATAATACAGTTAATGTGTAGATTGACATTTTAATTATTGGTTTCAAATTGTTATGTTTTGGGATTAAACAAAGCCTTTACATCTTATCTGAGTATTAAATGATAGATGTGGATTATAGTTTTTTTTCTTCAACCTTGCTTATTTATTTCTAGGTAACACAAAGGTAAATTGTAGCTAGCTGTTACAATGTACAGAAAATTAAATCACATAACCCATTATCACAGTGAAGAAAGGATCTATATCCATAATAGTGTGAAATTTATAACTGAAATATTTTCAAGTTCAATGATACATGAAAATGTCTATCAAAAGTAACTACATAGGTAGTATAACTACACAAGGATTCAGAGAATTTGTTTTGCAGTAATTTCTGCCTTTCTATGAGTTTTCTATTATCAAAGCAATTCTCTGTAATAAACCAAATGAAAATTCCATGGATTAAAACTACATTTATTTATTTTCACCTCTACATTGATGGGTTGATTGATCAGGGCTGTGCTTAGCAGAGTGGTTCTGTTTAAATTTAGGCTTGAGCCTGGCTTGGTCCTTTAGATGCACACCTCTGACACAGAAATACTCAACATAAAACTCAGCTGACAGGATAGCAGCTTGCCAGTGCAACAACAGAGGGGGCCAAAGATGACCAATTGGACAAGTGTATGTCATTTCTCTTCTCCCATCAAGTTCACTCCACATCCCTAACTAAGGCAAGACATTGGGACAAGCCCAAAGACGAGGAACAGAAAGTAGTCATGCCATTCTGAGACTATTATTCAAAACACTGAATAATAATCACCTTCAATTCTAACCCACTGTATGACTTTGGGTATATCATTTAACTGCTCTTGCCTAAAATTTCTTAAAGAGGAAAAGTGATAGATATGCCATGATCTAAAAGGAAACCATGAACAGTAGAATGACATAGACCTTACGAAAAAGTCTGATTTGTAAAAGATTAGCTAGAGGTCATGAGCCAAGTCACTAAATCTGGTTTCAGATGTTTTCCTTGTACTTACCAATAGGGAAATATTACCTATTATAGCAAGCTACCTCAAAATTTAGTGATGTAACACAATAAAAGTTTACTTGGGATTGCAGGCCTGTGTCTGGCTGTTCTTTCTGATAAAATCTGATGCAGTGTTTTATCTCTCCTGGGTAGCTTTCCTTTAAATCAGGGATTAACAACTCACACGTCAATTCTAGCTAGGTTCCAGTTTTTGCACTAATAAGTTTTATTGGACCTACAACTATCTATTTATACATTACCTATGGCTATGATACACGTGTTACAACAGAGACAGTATGGCCCACAAGCCAAATATATTATCTAGCCCTTCACAGAGATGGTTTGGTGAACCTTGCTCAAATCATGATCCAACCATAATGGAGTCTTTTACCTTCAGCCACATGGAGAAATATATGTATATATATTTCACTGACTTCACTCAAAAGTGAAAGATAGCATTTCTCATAGTTCAAACTAGAAGCAGTTACATGGCCAACAAAGCTGCAAAAAATGTTGGGAAATATAGAGAACAATTTAAACGTCTCTGTTATATAGTGAGTTGTTTTAATGTATTTTGCTGTTGCAGAGTCACACCACGCAGCTCACACCTGGTGATCCTCCTTGGGATTTCAGGTGAACACCAGTATGCCCAGACTTTAGGATGGCTCAGTGTGCCCTGAAGGCAGGTCTGGCACACATATGGTGCTGTGGATCAAACTATGGTCCCTGCACTTGCCTAAGATTGTCTAAGCAGGCGCTTTAGTCCACTGAGCTATCTCACCGGCAAAAGTGAGATAAAGGGGCCGGGGAGATGGCTCAGTGGAATAAGCGCTTCCCTGGTAAGCACAAGGGTCTGAGTTCAATCCCCAGTTCCACCAAAAAAAGGATATAAAATTGAGATAAATGTAAAATGCAAACTTTCTTAGAAAATAATAACCCTCTTACACTGAAGGGGGTGATAACAGCCAGATTCTTGTACACAATGAAGAAATAATCACCTAGTGTACATGCAGTAACAAGTAGTAAGCAGCTGCATTTATTGAAGACCATAGAAAGTTGTCCTCTGTCCCAAAAAAGATAAAACATAGATGAAGAAAGGAGCCAGTGTGATAAAAAAAAGAACTGCACACAGTCAGAAGTAGCAACTACAGCAAAAAAGGGGGCCAATAACTCAAGATTTCAGAATTTAAAGGCCAGATGTCTCTGCTTTAGTTGCATCCCACTAAATTTCTAAGTGTGACTGACAGGAGTGGTTAAAAGGGGGATGAGTCATTGTTGAGCCTCTTAGAATGCATGCTCATCCCAGAATTCACTGACCTGAGTTATATTTATGTGCTACTATGCATATTTAGGAGCCTGTAATGAGGTGGAAGTAGGATACGGGTCACCAGATCCCTCGCTAGGAGACACAGTGTGCATGTGCTCTTGCCTAGGCCTCCAGAGTCTGCTAAGCTTTGCTTATTTTATTTTCTACTCTTTAGGACAACGAAAGCAGGAATAACTGCTACGTTGAAATAATGGAGGCAAGAGTTTGTTGAGAAACAGCTCCACGGTATCTACCTGTACTAATACCAGTAACATTAATAATGGCTGTTTCCAGAGTCTGAAACACTAAAATTGATAAAAGCAAAAGTGTGAAAGTGATTTAAATATTCAACTGAAAAATTAAAATGAGGCTGGGGATATACCTCAGTGATAAAGCACTTGCTTGGCATCAGCAAGCTCTGGGTTTGAGGTCAGTACCACAGGAAAAAATGTACAAAAAAACTTTAGCAGAGAAGAAAGAAGATATTAAATATGAAGTAACATTTATGAATTAGAATAATAGAACTAATATATAAATAACAAGCTTGCTGAAAATGTAGAAAACTATGGTCTAAACTAATGAAAGGTAAAAGCACAAATACAGAGAAAATGAGACAAGGTAAAAGTAAAAACTGAAACAGAGAAATTATTAAAATCATAGCATAATAATTATTAAGAATCATAACATATTCTATTAAAAAGAAACTATAAAACTAAGTGAATGATATAAATTTCTAGAAAAATCTAATCTGTAATCTAATTTATAAAAGTTACCCCAAGAGAGAAAAAGTTTAAACAGGCCAACTTCTACACAAGAGATAGAGCAAGTTACCTAAGTGATACTCCCTAATAAAGCATTAGGCCCAGATATTTTTGTAGGAGAATCCAATCAAACTTTTAAGGAATAGAAAATCCATCCAATTTTGAAACCTAACCTGATGATAATTTAATAATAATAATTGTGGAAATAAAGATTAAGATAGCTACTCATGCCTGTAATCCCAGCACTAAGGGGGAGGAGGGTGAAGGCTTGCCAAGGGTTTCAGGTCTCACTCTATATAGTGAGAACCTACATCAGAAAAAAACAACAAAATTAAGGTGGCTGTCATTTGCCAAGAGGGAACAAAATTTCTCTGTAAGCCTCAGAACTTATTTGACAAGCTGCAGTTCACTTTGCAAGTCTCTTGTCTTAATCTTATCTTAATCAAATAGAGAATGCAGTTTGGAAACAATCTTTAAAAACCTAGTCCTCCTTATCCTTGATCTTGTATAAATTTAGGCCAAACAAGAATGGAAAAGAAAAAAGCAAAACTAAAAGTACAGCCTGGCCTGGAATACACAAGGTAGGCTAGCTAGCATGCAGAGTCGTGACAGTGGGCTCCTCATGCTGTGTGTCCTTATGTGGCCGCCACATATCATGAGAACCCTTGAGAAGTTCTACATATGGTCTGTCTTTCTTTCTGCCTTTCTTTCTTTCTTTCTTTCTTTCTTTCTTTCTTTCTTTCTTTCTTTCTTTCTTTCTTTCTTTCTTTCCTTCCTTCCTTCTTTGGAACCAGGGATTGAACTCAGTGCCAGGCAAGCATTTATTCTACTGAGCTATCTCCCTGGACTATACATTCTACATATGGAGTCCTGGGAATTACTTGTCACTACTGGGATCTCATAATTAGTGGGACCTACTTATTATTATTATTATTATTATTATTATTATTATTATTATTATTCCCTAGCCTCCCTTGTCATGCCCTACCTCGTGTCTCAACACTACCATAAAAATTAGATTTTAATTGGTTAGTAGATTTAGTTCAGGATAGACAGAATGGTTCAATGTTAAAAAATCCATGGACATCATTCAGTATATCAGTAAATATAAGAAGAAAATGTATTTAAACATCTGAGGAGGTACTAAAAACTGTACATTATAAGGTCAAAATGTATGCAAAGAAAGTAGAATAGGGCTCAATGCTCTCTTAATGTCACATATCAGTTCATGTGATATATCTGTTAGCAGCTCTAAACTGAGGAAACCCTGGGCCATTACTACAATGCCCATTTCAAAACATTGGGACTTCTGAAAACAATTAGAGGACATTGAAAGGAGGAGTAAAGCAATCTCTATTTAAAGCTAGTATTAGAGTATGTCTTTAAAATAGCTACAGAATCACTAAAAAAGTCAAACCATAAAAATTCAGTGAGGTAAAAACACGTCAAATGAACTTAAAAAATAAAATGCATACATATACGTATATGTAAATATCAGTCAATTAGATAAACTGAAGGAGAAAGTCAGATTACTAGCAATAAACAAAATTTAAATATTTGCAAAACACTCATGAAAGACAAAGGAAATGCAAATAAATGCAAAAGTATATTATGCTCTTAGAATGATTTTTTTTTTCCAGAACTGGGATTGAACTCAGGTCCTTGTGCTTGCCAGGGAAGTGCTTATTCCACTGAGCCATCTCCCCAGCCCCTGATTCAACTTTTTATAGATCTCAATTCTCCTTAATATTAGTTGAAACCATAGTAGATTACTAACTTTGACAATTTTTGATGTGCTAAATGGTTACCTCATGATTTAAACTAATCTTAACCTAAGAAAGGAGAGGCAAATGAGTATTCATTTATAATTTGCTTTCAAAAACCAGAAAAATAACTCAAGGTAACTTTCTAAATGGCTACCTATGGCAACAGAGGGAAAAGGGTGCTGATAAAAGCAATGAAAGTGAGTCTTGTCTATAATTTTGAACATTCCTCTTTTATCACAAAGAAACAGTGGGGCTGGCGAGGTAGCTCAGCAGCCTTAAGCACCTGCTTAACCAAGCTTAGGCAGGCGCAGGAGACCAAGGCACCACATGCCTTGTCAGCAGGCTGAAAACAAAAAGAAAAAAAACAGTGAACAAAACTTAAAAATAAACACACTTTTTTCTCATATATTTATTTGCCATTTGTATGTATTCATCTTGGATGCCCATTTTTTCATTGAGTCTTTGAATTTTGGGGGCCTGATTTTTTAAAATTGTTTATATGTTCTAGATTAAAAAAAAAAACCTATAGAGGGACTGTCCCTTTGTCTGAGTAACAGTCAGCTAAAGTATCTTCTGAATTCATGGGCTTTCTTTTTACCCTGTTGCTGATTTTTTAAAATTATTCATTCATTCATTCATTCATTTGGTATAAGGCCTCACTATGCAGCTCAGACTCATAGTCATTCTCCTGTCTCAGCCTCCCCAGCACTGGGATTATAGTTGTGCACTACCTCGCCTGGTTTTGGTGTCTAGCACAGCCTGCCCAGAGTTTTGGGGTCAGCAGGGCATGTGGTACTGGGGATCAAACTCAGACACTGTGCTTGCTTAAATAGAGCTATCTCCGAGGCCCCTCTCTTGCTGCTTTCTTTTGACATTCAAAACCGTTTCATGTTATATGCTTATATCTGGTAATTTGAACAAATAACTTGAAAACAATATGCAATATAAAAACCATTGCTGAATCCCTAACATGTTACTTAGTGAAATTCTGTATCATTTTTAATGATTTCTTTTTACTAATTTTTATACTCTTTCAAAAATAAAGAATAAAGCACATATTTGAAAAGATAAACCTAATTTTATATAAAAGTAGTAATGATCACACAATGAAAACAGCCAGTTCAAGTGATTTTTGCATTTGTATATCCTTAGATGTTTACAAAGAATGTACAGATACATGTATGTTTGTTATATAGCTAAGACAAAATGAAAATAAATCTTAAATTTAAGTCAGTTGTTAAAATAATGGAAATACGGACATTGTGATTTTGTTGTGTATATATATTACAGCATAAAGGGATAAAAATCAAATAAGAAAAAAATCCTGTGGTTTTTATTAAATTTGCACTGGAAATTGTTTTAAATAATCTAATTCATATTAATATATGGTATTTCTGTCCCTGAAAGGTACTAGAAGCAATATAGATATCCCACCTAGAACTGGGATTTTAATTTATAAAACTCATTTCCCACTCGAATGGACCTACATGGACAAAACAGCAGCATCCACATCTGTGGCAGGGGAAACAAAGAGGGACCCTGAATGGTTTGTGCTAGAAAGCAAGGAAGGGCTCAAAGAATAAAGAGGGCATGACAAAAATGTACAGGAGCTAATGTGAAAGGGCTTATACTGGCAAAATTGGAGATTATTTGAATAGCAAAAGAAGAGCAACTCTTAATTCATTATAGAACATTGGAAATTTTAAATACATAAACCAACAATAAAATATATTTTTTCTTAAATGGCTGTTTTTAGAGGATCTGTAGTTCACTCCCACCTAATAAGAGGATGTCATTTTCACTGTTGGCAAGCACTCTACAACTGAACCATACCCCTCAGTCATCAAGGAAACTTCTCTGAATAAAATGACAAAATTAGAAAGGCACCATTCTTCCACATCCAGAGAAATATTTGATTCCACAAATATCACAGGTCATTGACAATAGCTGGACTGATGCAAGTGAAGGCCTAAGTATTTTAAGATTACCACTAGGGAGCAACCCAACATCTAAGGGGAGAAGATCAAAGTTAAGTTACCATTAAAAAGAAACACATCATCTCAGATGCCTATTTTTAGACTGGGTCTTTGATCTTAGGGGATCTGATTTCATTTCAGGATTCTGTCTGTCCTAGTGTTGGTGGGAGTGTAGACTAGTGCAACAACTGTGGAAATCAGTGTGGACATTCCTCAAAAAACTAGAGGTCCCATTTGACCTAGCTATCCCCTTTCTTGATATTTTCCAAAACTAATTAAAAGTATCATACCACAATGTTACATGCACACCCATGCTTATAGTGCTACAGTATGTAAGAGCTAAATCCTGGAAACAACCCCAATGCCCATCAACAGATGAATAAATAAAAAAGATACATTTTTATATGTGGAGTACTACTCTGCCATTAGAAAGGATAAACTTGAGACCTTTATTGCTAGGTGGATGGACTTTGAGATTATAATCTTAAGTAGATAAATTGGACATGTGTGAATATTGCACTGTCTCACTGGTATGAGAAATTCAAAGTGTACATAAGAACCAAATTGTACAACAGATATGGTGAATTGGGAAGAAATTGCTCAAAGGGAAAGGGAAACTAGGGAGGGGGATGATAGGAAGGGGATAGAAAAAATGAGAAAAGGAGGATAAAATGAAAATGAAGCTTTGGAAGTAAGGAGAGGAAGAAGAGTTGAAGGTAGGGAAGGAAAATGGGAGGGGGAAAAATCATGGTTATCACATAGGTACAAATTTTCTATGATGAATGTGATGATTGTATATACCTAAATTGCACCAAATAGGTCAGTTAGCTCAGTTGGTTAGAGCTTGGTGCTGATAAATTGCACCAATTAATTTAATAATAATAATAATAATAATAATAATAATAATAGAAAAGAAACACAAGGGTAGGCAGGCTGTCCAGACTCCAGTCAGACCATTAGTGTTCTGGAAAATAAATATATAGTTAGGAGTGAAGTAGCAGAAGCCTAGGTCTGCAGACAGAATTACTGGTGGAAATGAAAATAAGTTAAATCAGTTGTGCTTCATGCAAGTGTTGCAGCTCTCACAGAATTGAACAACTATAAAGCCTACTAATGTTGAGTCTGGAACTCATCAGGACTCATGGTGATTCTTGATTCTCATCAGAAGGAAAACTTAGGAAAACAAGATCAAGCTCCTTTATAGTTCAGAAATAATGTACATTTGCACTGTATATTAACTAAAGCTTTTTCCTTCTTTTGAGAAAAGACTGATGTGGCACTTCATTGCTTAAAGTGTCATCAAAGGACCAGCAGCATCAGCATCATCTAGGAACTTGTTAAAAGATATACACTGGGTCTCGAATTGTAGTTCAGTTGTAGAGCACTTGTCAAGCATGCAAGAGGCCAGGGTTTCATCCCTAGCAATGAAAAATATAGGTTCTCTACTCCCCCAGAATCTTACTGGCTATGACTTGTTCATTTAATAATATTTTTTGAGGAATTTGGGTGCAAGTGGTAGAGTGAGCCAATGAGATGTCAGAGCCTTGGGAATGATTCTGGGCACATCTCAGAATCCTTCATCAAGTGGACATGCTCCCCTCCCCAAATCTGTACCACCAATTTGGAAACAGATGCTTCCCATTTATGGGGATTTGAAAAGAATTAAGGTGGAGCTTGGGGTGGGATAGAATGAGGAAGATAAGTTAAAGGAAGAACATTTAGCCTGGTTGGGCACAGTAATGCACACTTGTGATCTCAGCTTTTGGGACCTACAGCACAAGAATTTAAGCTACTACATAGTAACCTGCATGGACTACAAGAGAGGGAGAGAGAGAGAGAGAGGGAGGGAGAGAGAGAGAGACAGAGAGACAGAGAGAGAGAGAGACAGAGAGACAGAGACAGAGAGACAGAGACAGAGAGAGACAGAGACAGAGAGAATATTACCCTGATCACAGATAACAGATAATGACTGGTAGATGTGAAAACAGGGAGAAGTAATTGCTATGGCAGAAATAGGGGATGGATTCACATTGTATCCTTTCGTTCTATCTTACTTTCTTGGTGGGACAAAATACCCAATACCCAAAGTTAAAGAAGGAAAGGTTCATCACAGTTTGTAGAGGTTTCAGTCTATAGTCAGCTGGCTCCAAGGCAGGGTGGCCTGGCACAAGGACATGGCAGAGTAGAAACACTTCATGGCATGGCAGGCAGAAAGCAGCAAGCAGTGAGCCTTGCTTTCCTTTTTTTAAATTCCATTTGGCTACAAGCCTCTTGGTTTGAGCCACCCACACACATAGTCAGTCTTCCCATTATTCACACCCAGAACTATATCAAACCAATCTGTGTAACAATCCAGTTATCACAACTACAGTCCAATATCACACACCCATGATCCAGCCATGACCTAAAAGCCTCCTGTTAGCACATGCAGCCTTGAGAGGGAGGAGCATCAAGATACAAGCCACATGGCTGGGGATATAACTCAGCAGCACAGAGCCTGCCTGGCAAGTGCAAGTTCAATTCCTGGTAAAAAAAAAAAAAAAAAAAAAAGATGTAAGCTACAGTACAACCTTAGATAAAATAACCATTTTAATGATACCCTCCTACAAGCCAAAACCCTAATCTAAGAGATTGATACTGTCACCCAAACTTGCAGCACTAAAGGAGATGCCATAGGATGTCCTCAGGCAGGTTAACTTAACTCTGTGCCTATCTTCTCAGCTTTGACATGAGGAATAAAGATTGTACCTAGTACACAGAGCTATTATGAAGTTGAATTTAGCCACTGTGCCTCCTATATCCAACAATGGTTCCAAACTACTGAGCTATGTTGCTATTCTGAAAAACCAAGGAGAATTAGAGGACTGGAAAGCAGTGCTTATCATACTTTTTATGAACAGTCATTTCCAGATCTTTTCTCCTTCTGATAAGAGAAGAACAATTACCCAATGACAGATAATCCCAAATCCTTAGAGAAGTCTTGGTGCTATTCTGTTATTTGTGAAAAGCCCAGCTCAATCTACATTTTCTCCCTATACCCCATCATTGTGCCTGTCCTCTAAGCACATCAGGGACTTCAGTTAAAACAGAGCGTCAGAGCACTGATTTGAAAAAATAAAATTGTTAATGATCACATCAGGTGATTTGGAGACATGTTCAATCAAAGGTTAACTGTGATTTCATTCATTACACCACAGGAAAGTCTCTAGATTGAGTTTCCTGAACTAAAGTAATCTATCTCCTTTAACTGATTTTTATGTCAGTTGATGAAAGCCGTCAAAGCAATCCAAAGCATAGAAGAGGGAAAATTTAATGATTATGATTGGAGGTGAGGCAAGGAATAGATAAAAATGGGGAGAAGGGAAATTGTATAGTAATTAAACCTGTAAGCTTTGAAATCACCAGATGACAAAGATACTGGACCATGCTACGTATTTTCATCTCCTCCAAGGTTTGGTTTCCTCAAATCTAAAGTGGGGATAATATCACCCACTTGAAAGAGATTTTATGAGTTCTAGGAAACAAGTTAGAGCTCCACAGACAGAAGCCACCCACTAAACAGGAGTTCAGTTTTTTAGGACACATCACATAATGTTAGACCTGGATTTGAAACAAGGATCACAGGCACATGCCACCACCCCAGTCTCAATCACCATCCCAGCATGCCCAGGGAGCAGGGCTGGCACAGCAGGCCTGGGGATCAAACCACAGCCACTGTGCTCTGCCTGAGCAGGTGCTTTAGTCCACTGAGCTATCGGGCCAGCTGTAACATAACACTAGACTTTCAAGGAGCTGCAAATATACAGTTTTGCACTGTCATAGCATAAAGGTGCAGAAGGTGCACATGAAGCCAGTGCTCTTATTTAGTGAAAACCATACTTGCTAAAAGTAATTATAAAATTCCCATTTTTTTCAGATTAAAGTGCCTGCTTAGGTGGCGCACAGGGAACAGGGGTTCCATCTCCAGCCTGCCATGTAGACCCCACCCCCATGGTGTACTGAGACGGCAATTGAGAGTAGGCGTGGCGGCACAGGCCTGTAATCCCAGCGCGTGGAACGCTGAAAGCAGGAGGATCACTATGAGTCTGATGTGTGTAGTGAGAGCCTGCAGACCCTCTACTAAATACATTTTTTAAGTATTCCCATTTTTTGTATTAGGTACTCCTTATTTACAGAATGATGAACAGGGAAATAAAAATCCCCACTTAAAGATCTCCTATTCAGAGGACAAGATGCTGACATATCTTCTTGTCTAAACAATATTAGTACAAACTTTTCAATGAACTGAAAGTGGCAGCGTATCTATCCTGTCTTGTATATACATATACATAAATTATTAATGTCGTACTAACCTGTTTTGAAACTGTTCAATTGTTATTTTTTCTCATTTAAAATGAATAAAAAAGAAATAAAAGATCTTCTAATAGCTAAACACAGCAAATAGAAACCTGAGAAAAAGTACATTGTGTGAAGATTATGGGGCTATAGAGGAAAGTGATCAATGATGTAGAGTGTGCCTAAGGAGAGTCACCCAGACAGAAAACATGCTCTCAGGATTTCCCAAACAGGAAATTGGTCAAGCAATGGCCATGACTCATCCACATGGCTGAGACCCCGACAAGGGATCTACAAACTGTGATACAGGGTTTCAGGCTAAATCCCGAGGGGATTTGATTGGCCTTGGCAGATACAAAAGTCACATTTCTTGTTATATAGGGCTTGCTTTATCTTGGTCTTAACCATTCAGCAGAAAAATATAATGAGGTATGAAAAGTAAAGCCATATTAATATGCTGAGCTGTGGAAGGCTCAAGTGAACAACTTCTGACATTGCCAGTCCTATGGATAATCCACTACTACTATGGACTACTGGACTACATTGGAATAATTTGCTGAATTGATGAACCTACAGTATTTGAATGGCAATGGAATACTCATCTCTGACAAAACTAAACAAATAAGGGGATATAAATGAAGGACCATTTTGTATCTGTATAAACAAAATATGTAGGATAGATATACAGCTACTTTCTCTTAATTCAATGAGAAGAAATATTTGTACTAATAGTGTTTGGACAGGATATCATGTCTGCCTCTAGTAGTATGAATAATCACTACAAAGACAATATGCAATGTATTAATTATTGTAACTGTCCTAGTAACCCTGCTTTGAAACTGTCTCATTGCTATTTGTTTCTCAATAAAATTAATAAAAAAAAGCATTTTAGAATCATATTGTGGATTCATGTCCAATAAAGTTATGCATTACTGGAAAAAAGAGAAAAATTACATTGTGCATAACTGAATACAAAGAAAAGTCTTTCTGAAAAAGTCTTAGGAAAAATCAAGGATGAAAAGTGACCTGAGCTCAAATTGTAGCTTCATATTGTATACATGTACACTATTAATCTCCTGTCATTCCAAGTAATAACTAAAAATTATAACAAGGTCTAGCTTTTTCTAAGTACTATGTAAGTGCTTCAAGCTCAAGTAGTACTATAACAACCACAGGAGAGTCACTGTGTAGTGCCCACTTTATAGATAAAGATACTGAAACACAAAGAGGTAAAGTACTTTACCCAGTGTTGCAAACCTAGTGAGAGATAAACTAGAAGTCAGCACCAGGAATTCTTCAAAGTCCAGGACTTAGCCTGATATGATACCCCATATCAGATGTTAAATCCATTCCCATCACAAAGACAAGATGATCTGTATATATACATACATAAAAATTAACAAATTTATGATTAAGTGTTAAGGTGTTTGGTGTTCTTTGTCAATTATAAAGTATAAGTGGGAGAAAGTACTAGAAAGATGTGGTTCCAAGTGTACTTCATTCACTGTGCAGTGTTTACAGCTGTTGAGTTCCTGCTTTCAGTTTCCATGTGGTCAAGGAGAACTCAAAGCCTCTCTGGTATGCTATTCTGTACTGCCCCTCAAGCAGTACAAGCCTCTCAGGCTCATCCAACTGGCTTCCAAGTGTACCTAATCAATTATAGCAGCCAGAAATAGTATATATTCATGATGATAGTAGTCGCCTTTAACCCACAAAGCCAGACCATTTGCAGAGGATGGGAAACCAAACCTCTGAGTTCAACCTCAACTTTCACCCTGATTTCCCATCCTCAGCATTCCCCGAGAAGCAATTTTCAGCTTAGTTTCTTCCTGATAGTCATCTGCGTCATAAAACTATTACCCACCACGCGCCGTACTATTTAACTCAATGTGTTCTGAAGCTGATAACCAAGCCGGCTGAGGAGAAACTCCCAGACTGGAGTTAAGAGAGACTCAATTGCATTTCACCCGAAAGAGGGCTGTTTACAGGTCAGCACTGAGACAATCAGCCAAGCAGCTTATGTCTCTGCAGCCCCTGCTGCTGATGCTGGTTGCTTCATAACCTTGGAAAAGCCAACCCTATTTGTTGACAAATAAAGGTGACAACTAAGAAATGCTAAGAAAATCACCTTTGCATTTTCTTGATCAAAAATAGACATGGAGAATAATATTTCATTTGGCACGGTTTTGTTTTTCCTTCCAAATATTTTATGTTAAATTTCATTGTTTGAAGCTGAGACTATTATGTGAACAACAGCTTTCCCAGCTTCCAATAACCGTGGCTTGACCTGGGGGTTGAAAATACCAGTGACAATAAAGAAAATACCAGTGACAATAAATGATCAAGAGAAAACAAGTTGATCCCTGTTTTTATACATAATTAATGGCTTACATATATTATTTGTTAACCTGATATCATTAAAAACAGGGGCTGAGAGAGCCACTCTCTTTGCTTCATTCTGCTGTGTGCACCGCACTGCTGGGTCATTACCCATGTTTCATCTTAGGAAGTTTCGATAGTGGGGGTGGCAGATCACTGGCATCAGTCAGCCAGAACAGGAGGCACTTGGAATTAGAGGTGTACAACCCTTTAAATACTCAAGTCTGAATTGTATTGGTGCTCATCAAAAGTTCCTCTTCCTCTCCTTTGTTCCTGATGTCCTTTTTCTTTTATCTGCTATGCTCCCTTGATCATCAATAAAAATAGCTAGTTACTCCTTACTCCTTACATGTATACTAGGTAATTTCTTTCCATATGGTGCATAAGAACCTGGGCTAGTTTTTCTTTTTACAGAATTTTTATGCACAAAGTTTTGTTCCAGATACTGTGGATTATACAGAATATATTATTGTCAAATATAATACCAGATATGGTACTCTTAAACAGTCAGGCAAATAAGACACAATCTTGACATTACAGGTCCTCACTGACAGATACAGATTTCTCCACTATATTCCCTTAAGTATCATGTAGGATCATACATTTGACATAAAAAATTGTTACTGTTGCACGAGGAAAATCCCTTGAAGAGAAAGAAGACTCTTGCTGAGGAGGAGTGCATATCCTCTTCTTTTTCCTGTCTTTGTCCAAGGGAAGAAGGAAGAAAAGGATGTTCTGCTTTTCAATTTACCAGGAGGCAAAAACATTAGAAAAAGTGGTTTATATATAGTCTTATCATTAAATATTTTTAATAATAGAGTGGCTTGATTTATTAAGGAAATATTTTAGACAGTTAAGCATGCAGATTTAGTAAAACTAAGTATTAGAAACAAAAAAACTAGATGTTTTTGTTTTGATTATGGTTTTAGTGTAGAATATTGTCAGGGAATGCTAGTTGGATATAGCTGAGAAGAAATATCTGTATCTCCATCTGCCCAACATGAAGTAATGGAACTGCACTGACCTCTCAATATAAAAAAGAACTAAAATATCAGACAATATATTACAAAAGGATTTCAGAACACTTGATATCAGAAACCATAAAACAATGATTCTTTTGAAAAGGAGAAATAAAGTGAGTACTGTTACTAAACCAGCATCCTGGCATCAGAGTCTCCAGACCACAGAACAGGTAGGGAAAACAGAAAAGGGGCTCAACAGTTCCCCTCCATTATTTAGATGGAACTGAGAGTCTGAGGAAGTCAAGCTAGATAGCACTGTAGGACAGAGTTACAGAATTGAGACAACCTGAAAAGCAGTGCTCCAGAGACCTACAGAGGGGCTTCTTCAACTGTGTAGCTGAGTACTGATCAGCGCAACAGTGCAAGAAAGAAACTACCTGAGACTGAGGGCAAAACCATCCAAAAGTCCCAAAGCACAATCTGCACAGCATGTGTTTCCTCCAACTAGAAGGGCACAGCCTTGCAATTCACAGGACACTGGTACTAGGAGCACACAGAAAAGGACAGTCTCAGGAGTGAGGAAGAAATGGGTTCTAGACTACAAACCTGGTCCCACCTAATAAAGAAAAAATAAGACATGAAAAGACTAAACTCTTTTCAAGTAAGCAACCTACATCCAAGCACAAAGCTGAGAAATATCTCTAGGAACACAAAAATATCCAGCGCTCAAAGGCGTAAAATTCATAATGTCTGACATTCAATCAAGAATTATGAGGTATACAAAATATCAGGAAGATGCAAATGATAATGGAGAGAAAATCAATAGAAATACAGATGTTGGAATTCATACATAAAGCCATTAACCAGGCATCTAAACTTTATTTGATAAATCCAAGGAGCCAGAAAAATGAGCATGCTAGAGACATGGAAATTGATACACACACACACACACACACACACACAGAAAGACACACACAGAGAGAAAGAGCAAGACACACACACTAGACAGAGTTAATCGCCAAATATACACTAGAGAAAAATGGTTTCCTTAGTGTAGTGGTTATCACATTCACCTCATACATACCGGAGAAAGATATTACTAAATCTAAACCCACAGCAATATGAGCTATCAAAAATTAAATATATAGACGAAAGCCTAAAAATGAATGATTATTTAGCTGTAGGACAATTTCACAGGGTCTAATAAACATAATTGCCATCTACAAAAGAACAGAAAAATATTTGAAGAAATAATACCCAAAATTTTTCTAATTTGATAAAAACTACCACCCATAGATACCAGAGTTCAATTATTCCTAATCACAAGAAATATGAAGAAAACAAAGACACATTCCATGAAATTACTAACTGAATGATAAAAATAAAATGCAAAAATTGCTAGAGGATAGACACATTAAGTGCATTAACACAATGAAGCAGATAACAGACATTTCATTAAAAATTATCCAAGCCAAAAAACCAGTAGAGTAACAGACCTGCATATGTATGGGCTTCCACAAAGTCAACCAACTTGAAACTATTAGGGGAAATTTTTACATCACACTTATATGCACAGATGTTTTTCCTTGCCATGTACCAAAGCAATTATAATCACCTAAATAAAATTTGTACTGTATTGTTTTAAAGTAATCTACATATTATTTAAAGTACAGTGAAGAGTGTAACTAGATTCTACATAAAAACTACAACATTTTATACATGGGACATGAGTGTATTTGAATTTTGGTATCTGAGAAGTCCTGGAAAAAAGTCCTTGCAGACACCACGGAGTGACTATACTAAAGGACAAAAAAAGAAACCTCACATGGGCTACTATGCCTAATGACAATATGTTTTGAAAGGGGTGAAATATTTTCCTATGCATACAAAAGCTGAAAGAATTCATTACTAAGAGACATGCATGACAAGAAGTGGCAAATAAAAATCTTCACATGGAAAAGGATCTGTGTGAGAACTAAAAAGTGCCAGAGATGCTTTTATTAAAAACATAAATATAAAAGTTTTATTAATCTACTAAAAGACAAATAGTGGAAGAAAAAAACACCTATGTGCTATGGATTTTAACACATATAAAATGTATAAATTCAATGAAATAAAGGGTAGGGGCTGAAAATATACTGTACAGGAAGCAATATAATATTTTAGAGGTAAATTTTGGTAAGCTAAGACTTATATTATAAACTCTAAATAAATATATTTATAATCTATTGCAAATACTGTACTCCCTTGCTACAATGGAAGAGAGGAGAAAGGGAGGGGGAGAGGAAAGGAAGGAGGGAGGGAGGGAGGGAGGGAGGGAGGGAGGGAGGGAGGGAGATAAAACTCTGGCCAGACTAATCAAACAATAAAGAAAAATGATCAAAAAGACCAATATCAGGAAGAGAGAGATTACCTATTTATAACTCTTACAGATATTAAAATTGCTTTAATTATCTATTACTGAATAGTTTGTAAGTTTAAATTGATAAACACTTATTATTCACAGTTCCTGTGAGTTAGAAATTACATTTCTTCAAAGATTCAGTCTCCCTAACTCCTTTCCTTGACATTTTTCCAGCTTGTACTCACTTTTAAATTCTAAAACTACTATATTTATATGTTTTAAGTTTTTGGTATAATAGCACTCCATTCTCAATATCCAAGTCCATATTAATTTTCATTTACTGTATAACAAATCTCCTACAAACTAAATAAATGCTTAAAAAACACATCAAATTATATACTATCTATTTTATGCCAGTCATACCTCAAAAATATATTTAAAAAACAAAAAGATTTGGTCCATAAAATACTATTGTCATTAGCATAAAAATTGAGAATTTGCAAAAGATCACCTAAATGATGTTGAAAACTATATTCAATGAACTCAATTCTATGCCAAGTTGGAACAAAAATAAAAGTTTGAGCTGAGGAAGAATAAAAAGCATGCTATGATAATAGGGTTTTAGAATCAATAGAGTCATTAGTAGGTGTGAAGAGGAATGAATTTGTGGAGGGGTCTACAAGTAGGCCACCCGTATTCACTGTCTACAGTAGTGGTCTGCATCACTGTGGCCAGCCCAGCCTTCAAATGTGAGCATTCTAGAGTAAGCAAGTGCACCAGCATTAAGCGCTCAGAGGCCAGCATCTAATAAGGGATGACGTGGGGATTTCTGTGGTAAGATGAGCCTGTGAGTTTTGACCAGGAATTTAAGCAGGAAGATCTTTTTCCTGAAACAATGCTTTTCATTTATTTGATAAGGAGTTCCTGCTCATTGTAAAATAAGCAAAGAAACAACACACAGCAGAAAGGGATTAAATTCTGTGCTTCTAACAGTTATTCCAAAAAAGTAACTACACTTTGTCTTACTATGTATACTTTTTTTTGGCTGTTCAGACACTGTACACATTTTATTAAAGGATAAAAGAATGTTGGCCCCCAGTCCCATGAGAAGACCAAATAAATAAGGGCTAAAAGGAAGGGGTGAGGTATGAACGGTGGGAGCCTCAGGATGGAAAGCTCTGAGGGGATGCCAAAACAACTGGAATGAAACACAGGGCATCTTGCCATTCAGGCAGTGTGGCCACAGGGTTGGTGTAGACCCGGGTGGGCCCTGGGGAAAGGGCTCGGCTGGTGTGAAAAGCACACTCATCGTTCAGACGAGCCTCATGGGAGCAGTAGATAGCAGTGAGACATGCTTTGAGGCGCTGCCTCAGGGACAGGGTTCGAGGTCCCAGATTGCTAGGACCTGCCTGGCCTATCAAGGGGTCTTGGAGACTGAAGTGAGCAGATACGGGGGCTGGCACAAACAGGGTGTTGAGAAGAGAAGGTCAGATTGGTGGTTGCTGGAGCTCGCTGACTGCAGCCGTGCCATGGACTGGACTTAAGGCATTTTGGCTCCAGGGAACAGGTATCTGATGCCCCTAACACTACCCTGCAGCAGGCCTCTTCCCTTGCAGTTTGTCCCTGGGGCCAAGGATGAAGGGGTCCAGGCTCTGATGGTGGGTAGGGTTCTGTTTCCTCAGGCTGCTCCTGGGAGGAAGGCTCTTGTGTCTCTGGCCTGGCCTTAGAACAAGACTCTGGAGGCCCTGGCTCAGTTGGTGGGCACAGCTGTGTCACCTCTGGCTCTGGTTGTGTCATCTTAGAGCAGGGCTGTGCTTCCCCACACTCCTCTAAAAGGCAAGGCTCTGGCAGCTCAGAGTGCTGTGACAGTCCAGGGAGGTGCGCTGTCTGAGAATTATGCTCTGGAGCATTTAGTTCTCAGCCAGCAGAGGCTGAAGTTCAACCATATCCAGAGAGCAGCCTCCATTAAGGGGGGCACACTTGCCCATGGCCAGACCTTCTACCTCCTGGCGCAGTAACTTCTGCAGGATACCAATGTGCTGCATTTTTAGCTCCTGGAAGTTGAGGGCTCCATATGGGTGTGATCCAGGACTTGACATGGCTAGTTTCCCAGGCAGCTCCTGCAACTTTGCATCACTGTCCTGGTCAAACAACTGTACAGCAATCTGCTCCCAAGGCAGATCAGGCTCTTCAGGGCAGGACTGAGGGATGAGGCCACTCAACCACTGGGCCCGCTGAACTCTGGGGGTGAATGGAGTGACTCTTGGGTCAAATGGCAAGACGCCACGATAATGAATATGAAGTCAGAGCTAGGATGCCAGGGGAGGGTACACACTGAGCCCGTCCAAAGGGGGATGGGTGACAAGCAGTACCAAATGGCCAGGCACAGGCTGGGCCACAGGGGCATAGGAGGCCACCAAGTGGGATTCATGGGCATCCCTGGGGTGTGCTCTCTCTCTCTGGTTTCTCCTAAAGGTACCGTTGATCCAGACCTAGGAGGGCCCCTGTTCCTTCGTCTGAATGAAGGACATTTTTCTGTTCTTCAGGGAGAGAAGCGGGCTGTACAGGGATTTCCAGAAGCAGTCCTGAAACCTGGCTCACTGAAGTCCGGTTCTGCCACCTGTCTCTCTTCTGAGCTCCTGTAAACTAGGGCAGGTGGGAGAGTGAAAGGAAGATCCTAAAGGTAGTATCTGAGTCTCAAGCCTCTGGGGGCACAAAGTCCGGCTTCAGGGTCCAGATCCCTCTAGCCTTGAGAAGCAGGAAGCTCTATCAGGACCTAGTCGGTGGATGGGGATTCTAGGGGCCAAGTATGCAGAGGCTCGAGCACCCTGGCCCCACTGGATGGCACATCCCTGGCTTCCTCGAACCAGTACTCTCTGCGCCAGGCTGGACTTGCGCCCCATTGGACAGCTCTTCACCCCTTCACCTGACAGGATGGTGGCCAAGGCTGCAGGCTCAGGCACAAACTCTATGGGCCCTGGAGCTTCTGTCTGTGGAGGGGGCCTAAGCCCCATATTTTGTCCCCCAGGGCTAGGCCTGTGCTCCTCCAGGGGGTTCCGAAGTTGAGTGATTGCCATGGTCTTTTGTGATTTCTCTGTTCTGTGCATGGCTCTTGACCTGGAGCCTGCTGAGTCAACAAGGGTGCGTTTAATACTAAGTTGCGGCTTCTGCAGCAGTTTCACCAGATCTTGGTTCTCCTGGTCCTGGGAACTCAGTTTGACTATGAGTAAAGGCAGGTGTCTCTTTGAGTGTACTGGAATCTTGCTAGGTGTAGGAGACACACCAGGGAGGAGGGGATCCTTCATGGCTTGGATGGTGGTCATGGCATCTCCACTTCCTTTGCTTTCTCCCCAAGTTTCTATGTATGCTTATTTTGCCAATACTTATTTGTATTGTGTATATATATATATATACTTCTACGTTTTAATTTTTAGTTTTACACTGATAAGATCATAACTATATACTTTTTTTTGCAAATTGCATTATTCACCATCCAGCATAGCAAGGACTGTCTTCTTTTTTTGTACTTTTTTAATTTTTATTTTTATTGGAACACGATTGCAGAAAATAATATGGTAAAGATCTTTGCTCAGAATAACATAAAATGATATAAAATTAAGCCCGATCAAAGCAAAAGAACTTATTTTTCTCCTTTAAACAGATGTTTAAAAATTTAAGTCATTAACTGCATTTTTAGACTAAGCAATATGTTACTATATAAATATATTGTAAGTTTTAAGCAAAATATGATAATGTAAAGAAGGTGACAATATTCTACCCATCTAAGTAAAATCAGAGGCTCCAAGATGGACCGTTTATACTGAATTTGAATTTCAAGAAATAAATGTTAGGGCTTGGGGGGAAGATGGCTGGCCCCTGGACACTGCAATCCTCTGGCAACCCTTATGGAAAATTTCAGAAAGACTTCGGACCTGGGAGGGAGGAGGGGAGGCACCCTAGGCAGTGGATACAGACAGGCAAGGAAGATTCTGGGCCCTTCCTAGAGACACCTTCAAGTTTTGTGCAGAATAAGGACTGTCTTCTTAATAATTTTTACAAACTTATTTTATTCTTTGAACAAAATATATTCATTTCATATTATTAATGCAACATAACTTTTTAACCATTCCTTTACTGATACAAAGTTTAATTGCTTGAAATGTATATGCTTCCTGGGAGCTCGATAACTATACTTCTATTAAATTCGTGAGTGCTTGTGCAAATGCATGAAATTATATTTTGCTGGATGAGGTATTTATTCACACTTTCTCCAGTTTTATGAGTACTCATTTCTCCATAGTTGTACCAACACTGCATTGCATCTAACTTAATTTTTTCTAATATGATACATATGTTAATTTGCTAGGTGAACATAATAAAGTACCACAAAGTGATAGCTTGGACAATAGGAATTTATTATTTCACAGTCTGGGAATTGCGATTCTGAGTTTATCATGTTGGCAAGGTCATTTCCTTTTGAGGGAAGTGAGAATCTGTTCTACATCTCTCTGTTAGCTCCCTGATGGCTGTGGGGAATCTTTGGCACTCTGGCTTATAGAATCATCACCTTATCACTGTTTTCACCATCACATGATATTTTTCTTAATTTTTCCCCTTTTTATACAGAACCAATTATGTTGGATTGGGGACCTTCTGCCACACACCAATAACACTTCATTTTAAATAATATATCACCAAGTACAATTTTTCCAAATAAAGTTACATTCTGAGACATGAGGGTGAGGATTTTCTAAGCTAATTTTCTCTCATTGCTGAGACAAAATATACAATAGCTAAAGTTAAAGGGTCAAAGGTTTATTTAGCTCACAGTTGATAGAGGTTTCATTCAGTATCTGCTGGCTCCAAGGCAGGGTGGCACACGGCAGAGGGGCAACAGTTCATGGCAGTGGAAGACAGTGAAACCAAAAGAGTGAGAATAAGAGAAACCTCTTTCTGTCCCTAAGACAGGCTACATGCCTTAGGAGAGATGTAGCACTCATAACCTGAATCCCAGCATTAGACCATCAATCAATCACAAAATCTAAATTCAGCCACTTCCACAAAAGCTCCACCTAAAACTGCATGAGGCCTTGGGACACATCTAAACAAAAACCCATAGCAAATTCCTCCATGAAGTATTAATACTGAACATGCTAATATTGAACATGCATTAACTGTGTAACAGACATAAAATAACATTTTAGTTTTTATGTTTATTAGTACATATTGTTGTACATAGTGATTACTCATCATGGGGAGATGGAACTTGTATATAACACACTTTAGGTTCTGGCCTATAGACCCGGACCCAGCACAGGCAGGCTGACCCAGTACAGCCTGCTCGGTGAATAAGATCAACCACTATCCTTTTGTGAGCCCAGAAGACCAAACAAAGCACAGGTCAGCCCACCTAGAGAGTGACCTGCCTGACACAGGAGGGCTGACCCCGGTAATTTTCAGGATCCTTGCCACAAAGCCAGCCAAGAGAGGGGGAATTTTCAGCACTTGCACTGCATTCCACTTCAGTTCATGCTCACGTGAACAGGGAACCAACAGAGGGGAACCACAGGAGCTGCAGCAAAAAAGGGACTGAACACAACAGCTAGATCCAGGATAGGCTACCTGGAAAATCTCAAACTTAATAGACTGGCACCCAAATCTCATAACAAGCTAAGGTTAGACCTGCACCAAAGCTCTACACCAGAGGTCAGACGTCAGTGCTACATAAAATGACAAAGAGAAGGGGAAAAATGCAATCCCAGATCTCAAGTCCACCAGGAAGGGCAGACGACACTACCTCAGCTGCAATGAATGAATTAACAGATACAGCAGCAAAGGAACAACAGCAGAAAGGTACAGAGAAAATCAGATGAGAAGTAATTCCCCAAATTAAAAAAGAAATATCTGAATACATAGTATGTGAAATAAAGAATGAATTCCAGAAACGTTGGGTGGAAAAACAATGCTCACCCAGAACAAGTGCAGAGAGCACTATTCCAATTGAAATGTATCAATTAATAACATCTGAAGCAAAGAAACAACAGCAGAAAGGTCATGAGGACTTCAAAGCAGAAATACTTTCTGAAATCAAAAAAGAATTCTTTGGAAAAAAAAGCATTCTTTGAAATCATAGCGTCTGAAATACAGAAACAAGTCCAGAAATGTACAGAGGAAAGCCAACTTGCAAGAAACACTACAGACAAAGAATTAATAACTACCTCTAAAGAAGACATGGATAAAAAAATTGAGGAGATCAGAAATATGATGGATCCCTTGAATGAGCAATACAGAAAAGAAATAGAACACATGAAACATAGTCAAAGAGATATAGAAGAACTAAAAATATCAATCATGAGTATACAAAACCATCTGAGTGAAAGTGAAGACAGAGTTTCAGATCTTGAAGATGCCAGAGCAGCTAGCAAAAAGGTGAGAAAGGATCTCTTAAAAACAACAAGAATGCAGAAAAAACTAATCCATCACTTGCAAGATGATGCCAGAATGAACAATGTGAGAATAATTGGTATCAATGAGAATGAAAGAGTCAATACAAATGACACAAAAAGAATTTGGGGAGAAACAATCACAGAAAACTTTCCAAATATGAGGAAACAATCTAACATTCACGTCACAGAAGCATATAGAACACCAAATAACCTGAACCCAAGACATATAATACTTAAGATCCGAGAAATACAACACAAAAATGATATGCTGAAAGCTGCTAGAGAGAAGAAGGAGCTCACATTCAAAGGAAAACCCATCAGAATTACAGCTGACTTCTCTACACAAACAATGAAGGCAAGGAGAGCATGGAGCAGAGTTGTTCAAGTCCTACATGAAAACAAATTCCAGCCCAGACTATTATACCCTGCAAAACTCTCTTTCAAGTTTGATGGAGAAGTGAAATACTTCCACGACAAAGAACAACTAAAGAATTTCATGATGGCAAAGCCATCCCTTCACAGGCTGCAGAAAGATGTTCTAGAGAGAGAACACAATGACCAGAACACCATGAATGAGAATGGAAGGAACGCACTAAACAGGACAGACAATTAAACACAGCTTAGAAAGGAGTAAACAACAGCAGGTAAATATCATGACAAACATAAGTCAGCACATTTCAATTATAACCATCAATGTAAACGGACTCAATTCTCCAATTAAGAGAAATAGACTGGCACAGTGGATTAGGAAACAAAATCCAACAATATGCTGTATACAAGAAACATACTTAACAAAAAAGGACATTCATAGGCTCAAAGTCAAATGATGCAAAACAATATTACATGCCCCAACACCTCAGAAAAAAGCAGGAGTACCAATTCTGTTCTCAGACAGTCCAACTTCAAACCAAGAATGATCAAATGACACAAAGAAGGCCACTATATATTGTTCAGGGGAAAAATTCAAACGCAAGAGGTAACACTCATAAATATCTATGCACCAAACAAAGGAGCACCCAATTATGTAAGACAAATCTTAAGGGACATGAAAAACTTAATGTCTAAGAACACAATCTTAACAGGAGACCTTAACACACCCTTATCTCAAAAAGATAGGTCAACCAGACAAAAAATAAGCAAGGAAGTAGCAGAACTGAACCAGAGCTTGGAACAAATGCACCTAGTGGACATATACAGAGGGTTCCACCCAAGAACAGCTGAATACACATTTTTTTCAGCTGCACACAGGTCATTTTCCAAAATAGACCACATACTAGTCCAGAGTTCCTGTGTAAGTGTATGCAAGAAATTAGAAATTATCCCATGCATACTATCTGACCACAATGCATTGAAAGTGGAAATAAATGACAAAAGAAATGAGAAAAACCCACTAAATTTATGTAAACTAAACAACACCCTACTCAGCAATCAATGGGTCGCAGAAAAAATTCAACAAGAAATTCAACAATATCTACAATTCAATGAAAATTCAAGTACAACTTAAGGGAATTCATGGGATGCGATGAAAGCGGTTCTTAGAGGGAAAATTATAGCTATGAACTCATGCATTAGGAAAACAGAACGGGAAAAATTAGCACCCTAATGGTTCACCAATGACAACTAGAAAAAGAAAAGCAAACAAAACCCACAGCGCAAAGACGGGAAGAAATCATAAAGATTAGAGCAGAAATTAATTCAATTGAGATGAAGAAAACAGTTCAAAGAATCCACAAATCAAAAAGTTGGTTCTTTGAAAAACTAAATAAAGTTCATAAGCCTCTTGCCAACCTCATCAAAAAGAGGCAAAAGAAAATTCAAGTACAAGTGATAAGGAATGAACAGGGTGAAATCACCAGAGACCCAGCAGATATTCAGAAGATTATCAATAGTTACTTCAAGAATCTTCACGCTCACAGAATAGAAGACACAGAAGAAATGGACAGATTCCTCGAAAGGTACAAATTACCAAAACTGAATCAAGAAGATATAACAACTCTCAATAAGCCAAATAACAGACAACAAAACATGATGGATTCACAGCTGAATCTTGTAAGAAATTTGTGGAAGATATAATCCCCACACTAGACAAACTCTTCAATGAAATTAAAAAGGAAACAGTCCTCCAAAAATCATTTCTGGAGGCAAATATAATACTCATTCCAAAACCAGGGAAAGACACACCCAATCTCCCTCATGAACATAGACTCAAAAACACTCAACAAAATCCTGGCAAATAGAATACAGCAAATCATCAAGAGGATGATACACCAGGACCAGGTAGGATTCATCCCAGGGATGCAAGTATGGTTCAATATTTGAAAATCTGTAAATGTAATACACTATATTAATAGACTGAAATCTAAAAACCACATGATCATCT